>JAXCGZ010019326.1:12500-25000 GCA_037179515.1 Halocaridina rubra | reverse complement strand
TCCCATTACTGGCACTTGAACACCCCCCACTGCCACTATAGCTGCCTCTCTATCATCCTCAACATTCAGCAAGCACTCAAAATATTCTGCCCATCTTTTCCTTGAATCGTTCCCTCTTAACATCTGTCCATTCACATCTTTCACTGTCTCTTCCATCCTCGATCCACCCTTCCTTACTCTCTTCACTTCTTTCCAAAACTTCTTTTTATTCTCCTCATATGACCTACTAAAATCCTGTCCCCACCTAACATTTGCCAGCTTCTTCTCTTCTTCTACCTTCCGCTTGGTTTCCACATTTTTTCCCTATATCTTTTATACTTCTCCCTACTTTTACACTGCAGCCATTCCTCAAAAGCCCTCCTTTTCTCTTCCACCTTCATTTTCACCCTTTCATTCCACCACTCGCTGCCCCTCCTCATGCCACCTGGAACAAAACTCTTTCCACACACATCACTTGCATTTCCCACAAAACATTCTTTCATCAACCCCCATTCCTCCTCTAACTCCCCAAATTCTCTTTCTCTCACCCTGTCATATGCCACTCTCAACCTGTCCTGATATTCCTGTCTCTTCTCTGGCTTTTTCAACTCTTCCACCTTCACCATTTCCCTTCTGCATCCCCCCACTCTATTTCCCCACTCATTTGCTACTTCCACTTTTGCTTCAACCAAAAAATGATCAGACATCCCAGCAATCACACCCCTAAATGCATGCACATCCTTCACACTACCAATCATGCTCTTTGCTACCAACACATAATCCATCAATGCTCTTTCTTTCACTCTTCCATTTGCCACTCTCATCCATGTATACTTATTTATTAACTTCTTCTTGAAAAAACTATTACCTATCACCAACTCTTACTCCACACACATATCTAACAGTCTCCTGCCACTCTCATTCCCACCTGGTACCCCATACTTTCCTTCAATACCTTCTACCTCTCCATCACCCACTCTGGCATTCAAGTCACCCAACACAACTACATAGTTCCTTCTACTCAGACCATCCACACACCTAGTTAACTCATTCCAGAATTCATCCCGCTCTTCCTCACTTCTCTCACATCCTGGGCCATACGCACTAACAAAAGCCCAACATTCCCTACCTATCCTAGCCCTCACCCACATCAGCCTAGATGACACTTCTTTCCATTCCACTACCTTATTTACCATCCATTCACTCAGCAATAATGCCACACCTTCTCTCGCTCTGCCCCTTTCAACCCCAGACACCCTACCTGTCACATCACCAAATGCCACTTCTCCTTTTCCTTTCATCTTCGTCTCACACAATGCCAATACATCCATCCTCCTCCTTCCAAACATATATCCAATCTCACATCTTTTGCTCTCTATCGTACTACAACCACGCACATTTAGACACCCCAAAACAAGAGTTTGGGGAGAAGTTATTTTCCCCTCTACTCCCCTTCTTCTTTGACGTCTTGCAGGAGGTTAATAAAAGGGGGGGATTCCTAGTCCCCTCACCTCTCTTGAATTACCAAGAAGATTATTCCAGAAGAAACTACCATCCGATTAAGCGGTGTAGAGGAGCGACGCAATGGGGAGGCCTGGGAGCAAACAGCGATGGTCGTGTCAGCCCTGCTAGCTGATAAACTACAGTTGGAAGGCATGGCGTTGCAGAGGGCTCACAGGGTGGGACCACTTCGTGATGACAAACCTCGCCCCATCGTGGATCGTTTATCCCGCTACTGTGACAGAGAGACGGTCATGAGAATTCCCAAAAAGTTGCAAGGCACCAAGATCTACCTTAATGATGACCTGTGTACTGCATCACAGGCAATAAAATCTGCACAGATGCCACAACTAAAAATGACTAAATCGGAAGGGAAAATAGCCTACTTTAGGCAAACTAAGCTCATCGTGAAGGAATGATACAACACCGAGAGAGCAATCGGGCATCATCCTTCCCAGACTTCATCGGCTTCAGGCAGCATTCAGCATGAAGCACCTGTGACAAGTGTGGCTGGTGCAGTGGGTGGCACGGATGAGAAGATGACCAGGATCAGTGGTGCGGGGTTGGGGGCGCGGGAATGGGGGGGGGGCAGGAGAGCGATATGTCATCACCCGCACCCCCTCCTGCCGAGTCACCCGCCACGGGCTCTAAAACATACTCTCACCCAAAACCAATAAATGGCCAGAAGAACCCGGCATGAATTGGAAGAAATAAGTGGTAACTTGTAAGTCAGTAAATGTAAAAGTAGTGTAATTTATTTCTTCATCATGGCTGTAAATAGATACCTTCCATACTATTCCATTAGTAACGATTAACTTATAAGGCTAACAAACAGCGACAAAGTACTTCCAAATTACTTATATATCAATGAGCTTGATAACATGATATTTAAGCCACTTGATCTAGAAAATGAAACAGATTTGTTTTTGAATAATATGAGAAACGCAACCAACACTTTTTCAAATTATATATTCTTAAATGAACTTTATTCAAATTTAAATAAATCTGACGCATTTCGGTTTTGTGCATGAACATTAGAAGTCTTGCAAATAATCATCAAATATTTGTTGATCAATGTTTAACAGAAAATAATATATGTGATGTAATGGGTTTTTTGGAGACTTCTCTGGATAATGATATTGAATCATTGTATAATATAACAGGTTATAATATGTACACTCAGAACAGAGACAGGAAAAGTGGAGGTGTATGTATGTATGTAGCAAATAAGTATAGCTCATGTGTTATAAAGGAGTGCAGTATGATGGAACGATTCATTGAAAGTGTTAGTGTACAGGTACATAACGGTAAGGAAAATTGCTTCTTCGCATCTGTATATAGACCATCGAAGGGGAACATGCCTGAATTCCTTGGAGCTTTACTGAAATTGTTTGATTTTGCAGCAAGAAAAAAGCACAAAAATATTTATTTATCCGGTGATTGGAACTTAGATTCGTTTAAAACAAATGATCAAAGAGTAACTGATTTTATAAACATAATGTATTCACATGGCTGCTTTCCACTAACTACTAAACCTACGAGAGTAACTGAAAATAGTGCATCTCTTATTGATCATATCTGGACCACAAATCTTGAAGACAACATAAGCAATTGCATAGTGTACACCAACATAACAGATCATTTTGCAGTTTACTCCCAGTTTAAAAATGATCATGAATTTGATGCATATGTAGAAAAAAAGACATTACTCTGATGATAACATAGCTAAATCCACTAGAGATATATCACATGAAAAATGGCAACATATCATAGACCTAAATAATGCAAATGAAGCTTCTAATGAATTTCACTGTACATTTAGAGATAATTTTCTAGACTGCTTGCCTCTAAGAAAATTAACTGTAAATAATAAAAACAACAGATGCCCACATATAACTGCAGGATTAAAAATAGTATAAAAGAAAAACTCCGACTAGAAAGGTTTGCATCAAAATGGCCTTTGTCTTTCGGAACCAGATATAAAGCTTACAGGAACAAACTAGTAACACTACTTCGAGCTGCGAAAAATGGATATTTTCAGGATAACCTTAAGAAGGAACAAGGAAACAGCAAGTCCACCTGGAATACAATAAACAGCCCAATGGGACGAAAACAATTTAATCATTCAAAGGAAATCAAATTAAAAAATGATAATGATCACACTGCTAATATCCTTAATGATCATTTCTTAACTATAGCACAACCAACACAGGAAAAACAAAATGTGCAACAAAACTCACACCGCCAGTTTCTTAATAATCCACCAGACTTTTCGTTTTATTTGTATCCTGTAACAAGTGAGGAAGTCACTAAATATATAAAAACCTTAAAACCAAATACAGCATCAGGATATGATGAAATTCCGTCAAAACTACTCCAAGTCACTGCCGATTACATTGATACCCCACTTACCCACATAATCAATCTATGTTTCCAGCAAGAATGTTTTCCAGACAAACTATAAAGTGCTAAAGTAATACCTATATTTAAGTCAAGCAATGAAGATGATGAAAATAACTATAGACCTATATCAATCTTACCGTCCTTAAGTAAAGTGTTTGAAAAAGCGATTGTTCACAGACTTAAAGAATTCCTTGAAAAGTTCAACCTATTATCTGAAAATCAATACGGTTTCCATAATTATAAGACCACGGAAAAAGCAATAATGAACTTTACAAGTGATGTTTATCAAAATTTGGAAAATAAAAACTTTGTTGCAGGGGTTTTCCTAGACTTGTCCAAAGCATTTGACTCATTAGACCATGATATACTAATAGAAAACTACATTGTGTGGTTATTAGGGGAACACCATTACAGCTCTTTAAGAGTTACTTGAAAAATAGAAAACAAGCCGTATATTGTAATGGGAAAGCATCTTTGTTGCAAACTATTGAGAGGGGAGTACCACAGGGATCAATACCCTGGCCCATTGTTATTTTTAGTTTATATAAATAATATTTCCAATGCCAGTAATAAATTCAAATATATTCTTTATGCAGATGACACCAAGCTTCTCTTGCATGATAATAACCTTGACCACCTGTATTCTGTTTTACATAGTGAACTAGAAAAAAATAACAACTTGGTCTCTGCTAATAAATTAAAGCTAAATGTTTCCAAAACTGACTATATCTTATTTCAAAATAGATCTGTAGCACACAATATTGGTCAAGTTAATATGAATGGGTATGAAGTTAAAAGAGTTGCTTGTAAGAAATTTTTGGGAGTAATTATTGATGAAAATTTAAGTTGGAAGTGTCATATTCAAACTGTCTGCTCAAAACTGTCCAAGACGTGTGGAATTTTATATAAAATTCGCCATAACCTAACAAATGAGGCCTTAAAAAGCATATACTATTCCTTGTGTTACTATTCCCTGTGTTATCCTCTTATTATATACTGTTTGTCCATCTGGGGTTGTACTTGGCAGTCTATTGTAAGGGATGTATTTGTAACTCAGAAAAAACTGATCAGAACTATTACATATAGTTGAAAATTTGACTCAACTTCCTCTTTACTCAATGAGCTAAACTTGCATATATTTAATTACTTGATACAATATTTCTTTCTTATTATTATACATAGTGATGTGAATGATAACAATCATAACAGAAGATTAATTAGATTTATTCAACACAAACATGGAACCAGAGGTAACAATATAAATTTGATATGTCCACAGCCGAGAACAACGTTATACAAATTTTCTATTCACTGTTTTGGGCCAAAATGTTGGAATGCATTTCCAGAAGATTTAAAAACAAAAACTGGCATAACTTTATTTAAAAATAAACTTAAACAGCATTTATTTACTAGGCAAAATCAAGCAGCTGTTGAATAATAATGTATACAGTATTGGTGCATCATTATGTCCAGGTTAAGGTCGGGATACTCTTTTTTTTTATTACAAGATAAGTATGAGATTGCTATATTGGAGCTTTTGTTAACTATTGCCGTCATACTTTAAATGATGTGAAATGTATATTAAACTGCCTGCCAAGGAGCTCTTGCTCAGCAGGCTAGTGCCTCTGAATATAAACTACATATTTATTCCTGTATATATACCGAATATTTGGCAATAAAATTTATGACTATGACTTTTAGTCGCCTCTTACGACACGCAGGGAATATGTTGGGGCTAGTCTTTGATGCTGTGCCCGCCACCACAGGACATATGTGCGTATGTGTGTTGTTAAGCACTCTAGCCTATGTGAATAATTAAATATATAACTGCCCTTGACCAGGATTTGAACCTAGGAGCACATTCATCAGTCCATTAGTGTGCTTAAGGCACTACAAGCTGTACCAGCAAAGGTATTAAGAAGGGAGAGACACCACTCAGCTGCCTGCTAGAGCCAAAGAATGAATTTACTATGCATACATACATACATACATACATACATACATACATACATACATACATACATACATACATACATACATACATACGTACGTATGTACATACATACATACGTACGTACATACATACATATATACATACATACATACATACGTACGTACGTACGTACATACGTATGTATGTACATACATACATACATACATACATACATACATATATATATATATATATATATATATATATATATATATATATATATATATATATATATATATATATATATATATATAGTTAATGCAAGGAAGGAGCACCACGGATGCAGCTTTTACTTTAAGAAATTGGAAGTGTTTTTGGAAGCTTATAAAGACGGTAAGATGGAGAGGAGTTGTGAATTGTGGATATATAAGAAGGTGTATAACAGAGCCGGAAGACGATTTGTGGTGTTGCATTAGAAAGTCGAGGCTAGCAGAAAAGTATGTGAAGGTGAAGTAGGATATGTGTGAAAACAGTGTGACAGTGGTGATGTGTTCCAATGATTGACGGATTGATTCAAAGTAGGGGTGGGATTGCATCAATGATTGAGCTTTCGTGCCATCTTGTATTCAGCAGTGATGTACAAGTTGACGGATATGACCAGAGAGGAGTCGCCTTGAACTATAATCTTTATCGATGACATTGTGATCTGTAGCGAGAGTCAGGCTGAGGCGAGCCTGAGGAAGTGGAGTCTGCAATGGAGAAAAGGGGAATGAAAGTCAGCGAGAGAAAGAGTACATTTGACTGCATTAGAGGGAGGGCGATGGAGTGGTGAGGTTGCAAGGCGTAGAGGTGTCGAAGATGAATAAATGTATTTTGGGGTCAAAATTTCAAAGCTATAGTGACTATGGTAGACACTGGTGATATATGGCAAGAAGGTACATGCAATAGTGAAAGGTACAGTTTACAAAATGATTGAATGACCAAGCCATGTTGAATGACTTGGATACAGTCCAGATTAGGTGAGTTTAGGTTAGGTTGAAGATACTGCGATTTTCTTTGGACGTGGTAAGGATGGACCAGGTAAATAATGAGTACATTAGAGGGTCAGTCCAAGGAGACTGGTTTGGGAATATGGTAGGTGAGGTGAGACGTAGATGGTTTGGGAATGTGTTCAGGAGGGAAGATGGATGCTGAGGAAGAAGGTGCCAGGCTGGTTTGGGAGAGGTAGACCAAACAGGAGGTTTATGGATGTGGTTAGGGAGGATCATGAAGAACAGGTGGTGTGACGGAGGAGAACGCAGGGAATACGGCCGTATGGAGAGGAATGATCCACTGTGGTGATCCGAAATTGACCATCTGTGTGTGTGTGTGTGTGTGTGTGTGTGTGTGTGTGTGTGTGTGTGTGTGTGTGTGTGTGTGTGTGTGTGATATGTACATTTTTACCGTCGTGACATCATATCTTATTCAAAGGCTGGCTCCAACTAAACAAAATAAGTGAGGCACAGGCCTGCAGTATACTCTGTCCATCTTAACTTTTATATGAATAATACTAATACTAATAATAATAATAATAATAATAATAATAATAATAATAATAATAATAATAATAATAATAATAATAATAATAATAATAATAATAATAATAATAATATTATAATAATAATAATAATAATAATAATAATAATAATAATAATAATAATAATAATAATAATAATAATAATAATAATAATAATAATAATAATAATAGTAATAATAATAATAATAATAATAATAATAATAATAATAATAATAATAATAACGGACACAAAAGCCATTCCTTTGAGGTCAGCATCGTTAGAGCAATTTAATAAGTGCCTACGTTGCAGTTAGCATTCACTAACGAATTGACAGCTTTGATGCTGTATCTCTCTCTCTCTCTCCTCTCTCTCTCTCTCTCTCTCTCTCTCTCTCTCTCTCTCTCTCTCTCTCTCTCTCTCTCTCTCTTTCACATACACTGTCTATTTATCTCTGCTCTCGCACTCGCAAGCATCATTTGTGAAAACCAATTAAAGATAATAAAATGAATGTAGGTGTTGAAAAGGCAATGCTCTCATTATACAATGTTGTTTACTAATTAGGACATTCACCTAATGATAGTTAAGCAATGCCTGTATGCATATGTGTGTGTGTGTGTGTGTGTGTGTGCGTGCGTGTTTTGTCTGTGTATCTTTGTTTCCCTTTGTGATTGTGCTCGTATTGTACCATAAATAGCACCAGAGGATGCTTTTATGACCCTATTTAAGCGTAGGTGATCGTATTTGATGTTTTTTGTTTGTCTATGTTAGACATTGTTTAATGCCTGACTGAATACAGGAATTGCAGGGTTTTTTTCATATCAAATGATTATTGTAACTGACCTAACTATGCTTAAGAATGGTCTGATTAGGATGTTAGTAAAGCATTTGCATAAGTTTGGTATCTAGTTAATAACAGTCCCTCCCAATGTCTATATGCAAAGAAAATCATTCGAATGTCCCCTGGTAGAGATAATCCTTCCTAGCATCCACTTGTAAAAATAATCTCTCCTAAGATCCACTATTACAGATATTCATACCCAGTGTCCACTAGTAGAGATTATCTTTCCTTGTGTCCAGGAGCAGAACTTGCCAGTGCCATTCCCAGTGTCCACCAGTAAATATAATCCTTCCCAGTCCTTCCCAGGGTTCACTAGTAGAGATCATCGAAACCATCCCTCTTGCAACCTAAGTGACAAGGCAAAGATAGTCTCCCTTTTTTTCTTCTGCGATAGATAATCATCACTCAATCATAATATCGTCTTCACGCATAGAAGCCAGTCAGTAATGTGACTTAGTTTCATCAGTTGATAAGGGTATATTTCCTGTTGACGATGTAACTACGATAGTAATCTTCGACTACCGAAGATATCAAGCCAGTTTAAATCATCTGGTAACGTTAATAAAGTTTATATTTATTTGTCAGCGAAGCCAGGCAGGTTTATTCAGTTGCCATAAGACTAATAAGTTTTTTTTACCAACGAACAATACTATTCTGCTATTATAAAACAAAAAAGTAGCATACCAGTGTAATGAATTTGAAAAGAGATTTGGTACACTTTCATTTAGTCAAAAAAAAAAAATGCCACGCAATGAAATTAAAAAAAAAAAAAAAAAAATATATATATATATATATATATATATATATATATATATATATATATATATATATATATATATATATATATATATATATATATAATTACATACTGTAAACAAACGTGATATTTCAAAACTGATTATTATTTGTATTCCGTTTCGTGTGTCCCTACTGATCCACATTCGAATGAGGGTAGACACAGACAGGTTGGAGCTGGAGGATTAAAGCTTGATGCCCTTCCTAGATTAAACCAGAGATTTTCAGATTCTTCCTTTCCTAACGCTCGCGCTCTACCACTAAGTTAAATACGGCTTAATGCCTATAATTTATTCATGTACATATTTCTATGCATAAGTAACAAAATGCGTCTTTAAATGGGGGATGGCTGAGTCAAAGCAAAGCCTTGACTCTTCGGAAGAAAAATACGAAGGGGGTTGAGGTTTACCACAACCCTCGCTCCGCATCCTTTAGTTAGCATGTCTAAAACACCGGGTAAAAAACAGGCGGTATTAAGGAATAACTCAAGGGTCACACAGAAAGATAATGAGTTATGGGAGGCAGAGGAAGTCTAATCCATCCATCATCTATAACCAAAGAAGAAAATGTAGAATGGGAATGAATGAATTATATACTCATTATTTCATATTCATGAAATAACTGAGGAGTAAAATGCAGAGATAAAGAACTATAGGTGGTAGAGGAAGCTCAATTCACTCATCATCCATACATTAAGAAGCAAATGCAAAGTCAGAGAGGATTAGATACCATTTACTTCATTTTCACCATCACCCCCCCCCCCGGAAGCACTTAAAAAAAAAAGTTACGTCTCTTAAAGTGGCTGTTACCATAAGTCAAGATTAATGGCAGACTCATAACAGAAGTGATTTTCTAGGGTCCACGCTTTAAAATGAGCCATAAACCCCAGGAAAGGCTGCAACGAGGTTGTCACTGATTTGTTATGTGCATTTCATGTGATCTAAAGACAAGAAGTTGATCCTTATGAGAGCAAAGGTAACATAATAGCCAGCTGTCTTGTTTTTATTAGTTGCTGAAGAATACTTAGGTTCCTGAAAATTTTCTCAGAATGAAATGGATGTTATATAAAGGATCTAGACAAATTCTAGACCAGAAAAAAATTCCTTACAGTTTTTGTTATGAAAAGAAGATCAATGCTACATTGCAGTAAAAGAAAAGAAGCTAAACTAGATGTTATATAAAGGATCTAGACAAATTCTAGCCTAGAGAAAATTCCTTACAGCTTTTGTATGAAAAGAAAATCACTACTACATTACAGTAAAAGAAAAAAAGCTAAAGAAATTCTCACTCAGACAGATTCATGAGAATTTAAATTGGAATCTACGTTTAGGTCATAATAGAAAATGGATAAATTCTCACGATGTAAAATTCCCAAAATTTTTATGAAAATGAAAAATTTCTATATTCCAATCTTGAAATAAACTAAATTTATCATTCATGTAGATTCTAAATATTTTTTTCTTACTCGGTCGAAATTTAAATTTATTTTTATGAATATCAAACAATTTTTGCATTCCGAATATTAAAAGATACCATAAGATTTCACTTATCGTCATAAAGTAGATCTATTCTCTCTCTGTCAAAAGTACCAAATATTTTAAGAAAAAAGAGAAAACTACTACATTATTAATCTTGAAAATATCCTTCCGGGGGAATCCTAAACCAAGTTATTTGTTATGGAAAGAAGCTATCACATATACGTATCTTTTAGATAATACTGTAAATAATTACAGTTACTTAACTCCATGATATAACTTTTAAACAACATGTCTTGAAAGATTATAAGCAAATTTTCACTGAGGTAGAATAGAAACCAATTTATGAAAAAGTAGAGCTACTACGTTTACAAATCTAAAGAAGAAGAACGCCTAAAAGAAAAATGTATTTACTTCCCTCTTGTGATAACTTCTACATTTACATATGTTGAAAATTAGAAGAAAACAAACTTCCTCTCCCGAGGAATAGGAAATAAGATATGAAAAGGAGTGATGCTACCTTTACAAATAAAAAAAAGAAAAAAAACTAAAAAGGAAGGGAAAAATACGATTTTCATTTATTTTGCTCTTGGCATATCGCTAGAAATGTAATATTAGTCTTATGCTCCATGGAATGAAGTAATGGAAGAGAGGTGTTGAAGGGAAAGGTTTTGATTAACATGTTCCATTAAGAGTGGATAAAAAGGGGAAAGAATAATCACGTTAAGCCAACAGCTGGGGAAAATGGAATGTGTATATCCCTTGAACGAAGAAATAAAATCACAGAAAAAAGTCACAATATAAGACTAGGAAAAGTCACACGCAAACAAATAATTGTAATAGTGAAGTCCGTATTTTCATATCAGCTGTGAAGTCGGGGAATTCACTGGATTTTCTACGTAAAATGGTCTATTTTGTTAGTCTTTCTTTCGGAAATGAGCGGTTTCTTTTTCTTATATATATATATATATATATATATATATATATATATATATATATATATATATATATATATATATATATATATATATATATATATATATATATATATATATATATATATATATATGTATATATATATATATATATATATATATATATATATATATATATATATATATATGTATATGTAATATATATATATATATATATATATATATATATATATATATATATATATATATATATATATATATATATATATATATATATATATATATATATATATATATATATATATATATATATATATATATATATATATATATATATATATATATATATATATATATATATATATATATATATATATATATATATATATATATATATATATATATATATATATATATATATATATATACAATATATATATATATATGTATATATATATATATATATATATATATATATATATATATATATATATATATATATATATATATATATATATATATATATATATATATATATATATATATATATATATATATATATATATATATATATATATATATATATATATATATATATATATATATATATATATATATAATATATATATATATATATATATATATATATATATATATATATATATATATATATATATATATATATATATATATATATATATATATATATATATATATATATATATATATATATATATATATATATATATATATATATATATATATATATATATTATATATATATATATATATATATATATATATATATATATATATATATATATATATATATATATATATATATATATATATATATATATATATATATATATATATATATATATATATATATATATATATATATATATATATATATATATATATATATGTATATATATATATATATATATATATATATATATATATATATATATATATATATATATATATATATATATATATATATATATATATATATATATATATATATTAGAGAAAATACATTTAAATGTGCAAATTAATTGTGAGAGTTAACTGTACAAATAT
>JAXCGZ010019326.1:0-5000 GCA_037179515.1 Halocaridina rubra | reverse complement strand
GTGTTTAAAGAAGGAAGTTGTGAGTGAATATTGGTAAAAGTGAAGTCATGAGATGCACGAGGAATGTTAATGTTGGCAGATTGAATGTAGGAGTGAATAGGGACTTGCTTAAAGAAGTTGAAAGTTTTAAGTATCTTGGGTCACATGTATCAAGGAGTGGGCGAGTTGATGTAGAGGTAAATCACAGAGTGAAGGAAGCAAGTGAATGTCTAGATGGGTTGAAAAGTGTAATGAGAAATAGATATTTGGGAATGTATGCAAAGAGAAGGATATATGAAGGTGTGATTGTGCCGACAGCATTGTATGGAGCAGAGACTTGGAATGCAAGAGAGGATGAAAGGAAGAAGTTGAATGTAATGGAGATGAGGTGTTTGAGAGGTATGATTGGTGTATCTAGAATAGATAGGGTAAGAAATGAGGATGTCAGGCAGAGAACGGGTGTAGGAATGAAGCTGTCGGATAGGTTAGATCAGAGTGTGTTGAGATGGTTTGGACACATGGAAAGGATGAGTGATGAACGAATAGTGAAGAGAGTGTGGAGTGCAGAAGTGATTGGAGTTAGGTCAAGAGGGAGACCTAGAATGAGACGGATGGATGGCGTGAAAAGAGCACTGAATGCACGTGGAATGTCAGTGGAACAGGGAAGAGTGCGTGTAAGAGATAGGAATGAGTGGAGGAAGATTGTGCATATATGACGCGGCCCAAAGGGATTTCTCGCACCTGCTAACTCAGTGAACTGTGGTGGACGGTTGTGAGGGGAGTTGCCATGTGATGAAGCGGTGGGGGTAAACCAGCTGCGGCTGTCAGGCCTCATTGTGGAATATCCTTGCCCGCCTACCTTGTGGGTGACCCAAGCAGGGTGGAAAGGGGGGGAGACGTGCCAACCCTTTATCCCCAAGGAGCTGAGAGGAGTGGTTGAGGTGTGTGTGGATCGTGGTGAATGCGCATTTCTTGGCTCGGCCACCCCCCTTACAAGGGGGAATGGGGCATGTGTATATGATATGATTTAATCAGAAGCTAACACAATGCACAACCCAGATATTAAATAGATTCCCTTAGTAGCTCACTGTGTTGTTACCATGGCGAAGCGGTAGCGCCTAGATCTTGAGTCATTAGATCGAGGGTTCACGGTCCGTCGCAGTCAAGAGTTAGGAAGGACGTTCACTCAGGGTAACCATCACACCTGCCAACACCAAAAGTCCATCACAATGAGGTATCGTCCTAACCCTTAGTAGAAAGGGAGTTTGTGACGCAAAGCCGATCACTGTAACTTAGAGCTTTAATAGTCGAAGTGCAGCATCAGTAAACCAGGTTCTCCAGAATTTGTGTTTATATAGAAGAAAGAAGTTTTGAATTCAGAGTATTCGGAGCTTTAAAAGGTTGAGTGTGTGTTTGTGTGTGTATGTGTGTGTGTGTGTGTGTGTGTGTGTGTGTGTGTGTGTGTGTGTGTGTGTGTGTGTGTGTGTTTGTGTGTGTGTGTGTGTGCGTGTGTGTGTGTTTTACAGTATAAAGGACCCTTGAATTCCGGATTGTTTTTTTTACATCTATCTATCTATCTACCTTGGCTGTTTCCCCCTTTAATTGGGGGGTAGCCGACATCAAGCAAGGAAAACACATAGGGGGATTATTTTGCTCTATGGGCAATGACGAGGGAGCTAGCGACCGTTCAGATGGCAATGCTGGAGTGCCACAGCCCATCCTCCCGGCTCTTCCACAACCTGTGTCGCTTCACAACTGCCAACTCCTCCTACTGCCCCTACCACAGGGCTACCTCTGTAAGATGCAGCCCCGTGGTAACAGCAGATGCCCATCAGAGCTGCGTCACAATCGCTCGCCACTCATTCCTATTCCTAGCACGCTCGCTTGCTTCCCTCACATCCATCCTCCTATCTTTCAGGGCTCTCCTTACTCCATCCATCCATCCAAACCTAGGCCTCCCTCTAGTATTTCTCCCATCAACTCTCGCATTCATCACCTTTTTCAGCAGCCTTTCATCATCCATCCTTTCCACATGGCCAAACCATCTCAGAACATTCATATCTACTCTGCCTGCAATTTGTCTCCTCACACCCGTTCTTGCTCTCACCACTTCATTCCTAACCCTATCCAATCGAGATACAGCAATCATACTCCTCAGGCATTTCATCTCAAACACATTTAGTGTCCGTCTCTCACTTACTTTCATACCCCATAACTCTGATCCATACATCACAGTTGGCACAACCACTTTCTCATACAAAACTTTCTTAACATTCATTTCCAACCCTCTATTCTTCATCACTCCTTTCAATGCCCCCGACACTTTACATCCTTCATTCACTCTGTGACACACATCTGCTTCCACTCCACCATTTGCAGCTATAACCGTTCCTAAATACTTAAACTGATTAACCTCCTCAAGTGTCTCTCCATTCAACATAACATTCAATCCAGCGCCATCCTCATTTCTTGTACACCTCATAACCTTACTCTTTCCCACATTCACTAGCAACTTCCTTCTCTCACACACCATTCCAAATTCTGACACTAACTGACACAGCTTCTCCTCTGAATCTGCCACCACCACAGTATCATCTGCAAACAGCAACTGATTCAGCTCCCACTCGTTATCATCCCCATCTACCATTCTCAAACCTCGACCACGCACTCGCTCATTCACCTCTCTTACAACTCCATCAATATACAAATTGAACAGCCATGGTGACATCACACATCCCTGTCTCAGTCCCACACTCACTGGAAACCACTCACTCACTTCATTCCCTACCCTAACACAAGCTCTACTGCACTCATACAAACTCTTCACTGCATGCAACAATTTACCATTAATTCCATATAATTTCAAAACATTCCACATAGCCTCTCCATCAACTCTATCATATGCTTTCTCCAGATCCAAAAATGCAAAATACACATCCTTACCCTTTGCTAAATATTTCTCACATAACTGCCTAACTATAAAAATCTGATCTATACAACCTCTACCTCTCCTAAAACCACTCTGCACTTCCACGATCACATTTTCTGTCTTATCCCTAATCCTATTAACCAGTATCCTACCATACACTTTTCCTACCACACTCAACAAACTTATACCCCTAAAATTACTGCATTCATTCATATCTCCCTTACCTTTGTATAGGGGCACTATACAGGCAATCACCCATTCCACTGGCACAAGTGACAACATAAAGCATATATTAAACACACTCACTAACCATTCCAATGCAGTCACACCCCCCTCTTTCAAAATCTCGGCTCTTACACCATCCATTCCAGGTACTTTACCTGCTTTCGCTTCATACAATGCCCTTTTCACCTCCTCTCTTGTAATCTCTCTCTCATTTTCATCTCCCATTACTGGCACTTGAACCCCTCCCACTGCCACTATAGCTGCCTCTCTATCTTCCTCAACATTCAGCAAGCACTCAAAATATTCTGCCCATCTTTTCCTTGCATCGTTCCCTCTTAACATCTGTCCAATCACATCTTTCACTGTCTCTTCCATCCTTGATCCACCCTTCCTTACTCTCTTCACTTCTTTCCAAAACTTCTTTTTATTCTCCTCATATGACCTACTAAAATCCTGTCCCCACCTAACATTTGCCAACCTCTTCTCTTCCTCTACCTTCCGCTTGGTTTCCACATTTTTTTCTCCCAATATCTTTCATACTTCTCCCTACTTTTACACTGCAGCCATTCCTCAAAAGCCCTCCTTTTCTCTTCCACCTTCATTTTCACCCCTTCATTCCACCACTCGCTGCCCCTCCTCATGCCACCTTCAGCAAACCTCTTCCAACAAACATTACTTGCATGTCCCACAAAACATTCTTTCATCAACCCCCATTCCTCCTCTAACTCCCCAACTTCTCTTTCTTTCACCCTGTCATATGCCACTCTCAACCTGTCCTGATATTCCTGTCTCTTCTCTGGCTTTTTCAACTCTTCCACCTTCACCATTTCCCTTCTACATCCCCCCACACTATTTCCCCACTCTTTTGCTACTACCACTTTTGCTTCAACCAAAAAATGATCAGATATCCCTCTACCAACCATGCTCTTTGCTACTAACACATAATCCATCAATGCTCTTTTTTCACTCTTCCATTTGCCACTCTCATCCATGTATACTTATTTATTAACTTCTTCTTAAATAAACTATTACCTATCACCAACTCTTCCTCCATACACATATCTAACAGTCTCTCGTCACTCTCATTCCCACCTGGTACCCCATACTTTCCTACAACACCTTCCATCTCTCCATCACCCACTCTGGCATTCAAGTCACCCAACAAAACTACATAGTTCCTTCTACTCAGACCATCCACACATCTAGTTAACTCATTCCAGAATTCATCCCGCTCTTCCTCACTTCTCTCACATCCTGGCCCATACGCACCAACAAAAGCCCAACATTCCCTTCCTATCCTAGCCCTCACCTACATCAGCCTAGATGACACTTCTTTCCATTCCACTACCTGATTTACCATCCATTCACTCAGCCATAATGCCACACCTTCTCTCGCTCTCCCCCTTTCAACCCCAGACACCCTACCCGTCACATCACTAAATGCCACTTCTCCTTTCCCTTTCATCTTCGTCTCACACAATGCCGATACATCCATCCTCCTCCTACCAAACATATATCCAATCTCACATCTTTTGCTCTCTATCGTACTACAACCACGTACATTTAGACACCCCAAAACTAGAGTTTGGGGAGAAGTTATTCTCCCCTCTACTCCCCTTCTTCTTTGACGTCTCGCAGGAGGTTGATACAAGGGGGGGATTCCTAGGTCCCCCGCCCCGTTCACTTTTAGTCGCCTTTTACGACAAAAAAAAATAAAAAACTCAGGGAATACGGTGAGGCTATTCTTTGATGTTGTTACATAGAAGAAAAAAAATTGGTATTCAGTTTTAAATAGATGATATTCTACAGAAAAAGGACCCCTACATTTTATGCTCACAAAGGAAATCAGCAATCCATAATTTTATCA
>JAXCGZ010019325.1:7500-60000 GCA_037179515.1 Halocaridina rubra | reverse complement strand
ATATATATATATATATATATATATATATATATATATATATATATATATATATATATATTATATATATAAATATATGTATATATAAATATATGTATATATATATATATATATATATATATATATATATATATATATATATATATATATATATATATATATATATATATATATATATATATATATATATATATATATATATATATATATATATATATATGTGTGTGTGTGTGTGTGTGTGTGTGTGTTAAAATTTACGAAATATGGTAAGGATACGTCCGACAGAATATCACTGCCCAGAAGTCAAAGGTCATAGAAAAAATATCGAATCCGATTGGTATATTGGTTTGTCAGATTAATAAGTAAGAGGTAATGTATTGAATGTTGGACTGGCCATAGGAGGGAGTAACAATGGGAAGAGAAAAAAATAATCTTTACAATGCACGAATAGCAAGAAAATTTTTGTTGGTTAAACGAGTGGCCGGCCGAAGACTTGATAGAAGAATGACCCTGGCTTGGACCTCTGATAGGAAATCTATAAAGAGCAGAGAGATCTTTTGATAGCTAATATCTTGTGATTTTCTATAAATACTTATGTCAATACATTCCTAATGGTTGCTCAATGCAGTCTATAATAATTTCTGTTTTTTTCTCATTTGACTTACCACAATAGTTTCAATTTGTGTTTTCAATTATCCATCCAGCCATCCATCCACACGTACATACACATACTGTACATACATATTCTTTTATGAGAGCAACACTGAGAAGGGCAGAGAAAATTACCCTCATTAGGGCCCGGGTACCAAGTAAACGTTTAGCAAAAGGTAGCAGCTTAATGTCAAGGCAAATGTAAGCGTGATAAGCAATGAAAAAAAGACGGGTTGAAAGAATAGTCAAGGTAATGAACACCAATAAATATGGCAGGATTAGGCCCTAAGATGACGATAGACAGGCATTTTGAATGAAAGCAGGTCATAAGAGTAAGGGAAAACAGGAGCAGGAAGAGATCTCCAGAATCTTAGAGTGGAAGGAAAGAAGTCACTGCACCGACCACTCCGCGAGCTACAAATCTCCATGCAGTACCTACAGGGCGAGGCCACTTGACTAGTGTTACGTGTTCTCTCCAGCAGGAAAGGGATGCAACTTGCCAACTCATCAGAGAAGCTAACAGAATCTAGGCTAGAAGTAAGAGCAGGATTGTTGATTAGTCTGATGATGTTAGTTTCAACCCTATCAAAGAGATTTGTATAAGAAGAAGCCCCCCTTATGTAAGAGCAGTATTTTGAATAGGGATGAATAAAATCTTATTAGATATTTAGTAATTAAAATTATAAAAAAAAGTAATGACGATAAGAATACTGACTTCCCAGTTCTTTGGCGCAACCTTATTAAATTGACTTATTTGTCTCCTCCAACACACGTTAAATTCTAACTGTATTTATAATATGCTTCCAGATCTAAGAGGATAAATTTCGTTGTTTTCGAGAACAACAGTGCTCGGAGGAAGAGAAGATAATAAAGAAATAACCAGTCACTTGGTCTTGGGGGAATTAAATTTTACTAAATTTAGGGTGCCCCATCAGATATCCTCTGTAATCTGAGTTGAAAGTTAAAGAGCGATACGAGACTGATTTCGAACAGCAATCGAAGGTGGTGAGAAGGAGGCAACGGAAACCGGAAGTAGAACCGTCGATAAAGGCGTGGAGAAGAGAGGATGGGGACTGAAGATCATTGATGAAGAGAGAGTATAGGGTAGGTGAAAGAACAGAACCTTGTGTAACACCACTGGTAACTGGGAATGAGCTAGATATTGCGCCGTCAACAACCACAGACATAAACGAAAACTGGATATCAGAGAACAGAGAGAAGTGGAAAAACTATAAGAAGGAAGTTTGGCTAACCGAGTCTTGTCTCTCATTCTGTCAAAAGCTTTAGGTATATCAAAGGCGACATTAATGTTTCCCCACAGTTCTGTAGAGAAGATGACCATACATGAGTAAAATAGAACAGGAAGTCACCACCGGATCTTGCCTTGTAGCGGCACAGAGATCTCTTGGTATTAATGGAGTGGCGCTGGAATTACTGCAATAGATCAGTGAACTTAGTGGCAAGCTTCCACTCCGAGGTCCTGAAAACAAAATCTTATAAAGAAAAATTATGACTTTGAACCTGAACCTGAGCTAAAGCTTAACAATAAAACTGCAGCCAAATTTTAACCCATGGCCATCTTTAATATGGTGCCAACTCAAGCAGAACCGCATAGAAGATTTTAGTAAAATAGTAATGCGCTGCATCCACCATAACTTTTAATTTCATATTTATGCTTTCCCATCCACCCAGTTCTTTAAATTTTTACCCCCTTACCCCCTTCTTGAGGTGGTGCCTTAGAATTTAATGAGTGCATTCAGAACCATCTAACCTTTCACAGCCATCTCTGTCCGCCTTAGAAAAGTTTCCTTCTCCACAGTCATCTCTGTCCGCCTTAGAGAAGTTTCCTTCTCAACAGCCATCTATAGAAAAGATGGTAGCTCATATGAACTCATCAGGTTCAGTTAGAATATCATTCGATGTACTGAATAGTAGCACAATATTTTCGCTGACAAAAACTTCTTAGACTCAAAAAATTAGCATTCCCACAGCATTCTCTAAAATTAAGTCAGAATATTAAGATATTTCGTACATTCAAGATTGCTAACACAAGCATTCTACTAGAGAGGGAAATATCCAAAACTGCCTAAACATATCCTCACCTAATCAGCGAGGGGGTGGTTGGGTAGGAGTTACGAGGAGTAGAAGCGAACACGTTTCAACCGTGTGTAACACCATTCATGTTGCACTGCTATAAACGCGTCAGCTTTCAGAGCTCTTCGTCATATGACTCCTTTTGTTTACTTATGTATTACATGGTAATTCTCTATTAAAAAGACAATGGACACATAGACGGTAATCATAAAAAAAACTACATGCGGTACAAACCTATTTATTTTATCAAGATCCCACGAGGGTACAAATAACACATCACAGAAAGAAAAAAATAAATAAAAATAAAAATAAAATCACAATAGCTGTAGACACAAACTTCCCGTCGCATACCATACATCGCGTCAGCCACATTTAAGGTGCATCTCTCAAATGGTTGGAGGAGATCGAGACACAATCTCTTCGCCTGGGCAAACTTCTTACACTACCGCACCGATCAACAAGCTTGTATATGTGGCGCTTGTTTAAGGCTTACGACTTAGGCATTTAGTGCGTTGAACATGTATTGTTTCCAATATTTACAATGTCGCATAATAAATGCTTAAAATTGGTGCTTGTCAGGTAGCACTGATATTTTTTCTCTATTCAAAAAATGTAGATTATCAAAACATTCATAAAATTCTCTCTCTCTCTCTCTCTCTCTCTCTCTCTCTCTCTCTCTCTCTCTCTCTCTCTCTCTCTCTCTCTGATATATGTTGATAAAGAATATATTCTAGATCCATCTACATTACTCTCTGTACTCTATAGGCTGAATAAGGAAAGCTTTCCTGCATTCCATTTTTTTTCTGTACTATCTGGGTTATCTAGGTGTGATAAAAATGTCGACTGTAAATATTTTAAAATTATATATTGTGTAGATGAAGGAAATTTTACCTGCCTTGCATAAGGCGTTTCATTACATGACATGAGTTTGAGTGGTTAGAGGATGAGGTTAAGGTAGTCACCCATAAAGGTTCTTTGCTTGTGTAAGTGGACATGTGACGTGACAATGCAATTGCCAATATGCAGGACAAAATTATAATGTTGGTGTAATAAAGTAAAAGCATAACACGTGCAAGTCACGTGTTATTGATCTCACGTTAAAAGACACATTCCCGACAGGAGTTTCATCTTGTATCTTCATGTAAAAAAAAAAAGACCCGTTGTCTGGAAAGGGACAAAGAAGGAATTTGCACACACACACGAAGGCCACTACAAACTTTCATGAGAGACTGCACAAACCTTTTATTTATAATAATTTAAAAATAGTTTTAATTATAATTTTATTCATAATTTATAATTTTCGTAAGCGATTCCAAAGCACCTGCTCCACGTACTTTACCCCTCTCTAAACCTATGCCCTCCCTTATTCTTTCTTCACCCAAAGTTCATAAGGTTCGCTCTTTAAAGACGAATATGGCATCCAGACCCGATAGTATCCCTGCCAGTTTCCTTAAGGAGTTTGCAGATGAGCTGGCTCATGTGCTTTGCCGTCTTTTTCGCCTCATTCTCTCAACCAATATCATGTTGTGGTTTTACGTCACGGATTCCCTTTTCTACCAAGGGCTAGGACGGTTGCCTTCTTGTGAAGGACTTGTTTTGGCAGATGTAATCGTTACCCTGAGTGCATGCCCTTGCTAACCTCAGACCGTAACGGGGCGCGAACCCTCGACCTGACGCCTCAGAGTCGCGGACGCTACCGATTGAGCCACGGCGACTACACCATATCAATCCTTCATATTGAAACCACGCTCTAGTTCAGCCTGATCCTATTCTTTGCAACTACCGACCGATTGCCCTAACCTCTGCTATCGCTAAAGTATTCGAAACTTTGCTCAGTTCTCACTTCTTGAAACATCTTGAATCTTTGTTCCGTTTTACGTCATGGACTCCCTTTTCTACAAAGGGCTAGGGCGGTTGCCTTCTTGTGAAGGACTTGTTTTGGCAGATGTAATCGTTACCCTGAGTGCATGCCCTTGCTAACCTCAGACCGTGACGGGGCACGAACCCTCGTCCTGACACCTCAGAGTCATGGACGCTACTGCTTGAGCCACGGTGACTACCTTGAAACATCTTGAAGCTAATTCACCTATTTCCCATCACCAATACGGTTTCCGCAAAGCAAAATTCACTGGTTACCTCCTGTCCTATTGAACTTTTGAATGGTCATCTTTTCAGAAGAACTATGGGGAATTCTTTGTCAGTGCTCTTGATATCTCTAAGGCTTTTGACAGAGTGTGGCATAAGGTTTTGTTACCAATTTTCCTGCTTACGGCTTTACTCCTTTCCTCTTGTCTCTGATAACATTTTCTTTCTAAGATGAGATTTTCTTATATCTGTGGTAGTTGACGGCGCAACATCAAGCTAATTTCCAGTTTCCAGTAGTGTTCCACAGGGTTCTATTCTTTCACCTACCCTGTTCCTTCTCTTCAGCAATAGTCTTCTTTACTCAACATTCCCTCTTCTTCATGCCACTGCCGACGCTTCTACCCTTCTTGTTTCCTCTGTCTGTTCCTCACAATCTCGACTGCTGCTCTAAATGAGTCTCATATAACTTTTTCTTAAATTCACACACATTTTTATTTTCCTTTGTGTGACACCAGGATGGGCGAAGAAAATTGCCCTAATTGGGTCTAATTTACAAGCAGTATCTGAAAGGGCCCCCAAAATTTAGTAAATATTCATCCCTCCAAGACTAAGTATATCGCTATTTCTTTTTCTTCTTTGCACAATAGCCCTATTGTTCTTGAAAGGAACGGAATTTATCCTCTCAGTTCTTTTAATACGCTAGGAATCCAGATAACCCCTAATTTGTGTTGGAGGAATTGCATAAGGCAAATTGCTAAAGCTACATCTGAGAAATTGGAAGTTCTGTTTCGTTATCATCATTACATTTCTTAATTTCAATGATACAAATTAATAAAGGTCTTATCTGCCCTTGCTTAAAATACTGTTCTCACATCTGGGGTACTCCTTCCTACACTTATATCCATGAAAGGGTTGCATCTATTGCCATCATATTCAGTAACGATCTTGCTCTAACTTCTAATCTCGATTCTTTTTCACTTCGTAGGAAGGTATCATCTCTCTTTTTATTAGTCCTACTTTCATCGCAGTTCTGATGAGTTGACAAGTTGCATGCCCCCCCCCTTTGGGAGGTGTGGCACACACCAAGCATCCTCGTCACGCAGCTGTGTGAAAATTTATCTTCGCGGATTGGCTGACGAGTGAATGCTTCTTTACTTCCACTCCCTGATTCTGTAATTCTCTTCCTCCTTCAGTCCTTTCTAACTTTTATGACCTTTCTTTTTCTCAAACAGCTGATCTATCGTCATATCAGGGGCTAATCTAGCCGTATTGCCTAGGTCTTTATCTTTTTATTACTATTCTTTGAGCCTGTCTTTTTATATTGTTAATTGCTCTTTCCTGTCTTGTGCTTCAGCTTCTACATTTAGCAAAATTATTTGTTCAGAGGAGAGAGCTCTATGCTAGAAACTCCCCAACTATTGGTCGGATTCATTTTCTACTCACTAATATATATCAGTCCTTGAAACTAAGAATGCTTTAAGCATTTACTCTTTCCTCAATAAGGGAATTCTAATAATCAAATATTTTTTACACTAAAAAAAGTACTTTCTAATATCCAGCAAAGAAGATTTTCTTTAGTTCTAGAGTCACCCAGATCAAAAGATCACTCTCTATCCACTCTGTCAAAAACATGAAGGAATATAAAAACTGTTATCATATCCCACCCACTTTCTTCTATCTCCTTCAGACTTTCCTCATAACTGAGTATTATTATCTATCACCAGCTTCGTAGCATGATTTCGAAAGTTTGCAATATATTCATATGCTTTTGCGAGTGCGCAGTCAAGATTAGTGTTGCATATTTAAGCTTAGGTATCACATAAGTCATGTAAATATTTTTGAACCTATATGCCTGAAGGCCACCCTTATGTTAGCTTATAAAGGATATGCTGCCTTTACTATGCCATTTATATGCATCCTGGAGACATATCGGCCAATATATATAACCTTAGATGTCTTTCATTCAGAAATTCTTAAAAGTTCCTTTCCTGCTTTTAAATACTCAACAATGGGAATGCCTGCACTCTTGCCCATTCTCATGACTTTACATTTCGAAGCATTGAATCGCATTAGTCATTTGCCTGACCACCTTTACATATTGTAACCTCTCTACCACTATTTTCGTCCTTCACTCTCTTCTCAATCTTTGCATCATTTGCAAACATAATCAAAAATGCATTTACAGACTCCGGCAGATAATTTACATATCTTAGAAACTGAAACAGTCGTAAAACTGATCCTTGTGGTACTCCACTGCTAACCTCCTCTAGTCAGACACTGCATGCCTTACTTTGACCCTCCGCTTTTTTCTTCAAAATGCAATAACTTGCAGTTTTTTAATGAGTCTCCCATGTGGGACTGTATCAACCCCTTCTGAAAATCTAATATGCAATATTCCAAGCCCTCTCTTTCTTGTAAGATTAGGCTTACCTCAACATAAAATTCTAGTAAGTTTGTTTGTGTAAACCTGCCTTCTCTGAAGCCATGTTCCCTTACTGATAAAAAATTGAAGAACTCCATGTAAAGAGCAATTTGTTTTCTCGGTAGTTTCTCCATAATTATTTCATACTACGCTAGCCAGTGAAACGGGCTTATATTTTACAGCTGTTGTCTTCTTCACTCTTTGAAGATATGTACTTCCAGTATCTTGGAGTCTCCCTAGATCCCAGAAACTTCTCAAATATGATGAGTAGTGCTACAGATAATTCTACAACACAATTCTTAATTACTGAAACTGCTTATGCTAGGCCAGTCAATAATATGGATGAACTATATGAAGCTTTGGTAATTTTACATTTGCAATGGCATATCTTGCCATGAACTACATCAGTGAGCAACTATTGTACACATTCGGGTTCTTCCTCTCCACTAGTGATTGCCTACTTAGTGTATAGTTACTTCTTACAAGGACACTCGGGTATAAATATATTTCATAATGTTACCGACCCTATTTTTTCCGTATGAAAAAAGAGTAATTCTATGAAACTGATTCCAAATTACATAACTCGTTACGTAAGAGAGCTGTAGGTCACAATTTCTCATCCTTTTAGTTTAAGAGAAAGGTCAACTCCTGACATATCATGGAGAATTACTTATTCGCTTTCATTAAAAAATATATTTCAAATGGTTTCTGATCCACTATACTTCTTGTTCTATTCCCACTTCAGCCACTGATGTCTGTTCGTAATAATGCAGATGTTTCGTTATCTATATTACTAAATCTTAAGTCAAACTCCTACTCCAGGAAATAATTATATAATAGTACTGCTTTTACGACCTCATTTCATGACCATTGCAGAGAATATCCAAGGACGTCTCTGTTTTCGCTTCAGATACCAAGTCTGTTCAGTTAATGTCGACGACCAATTCTCTTAAAAATTTCATCGTTTCAATCTCATATAGGTCATTCAAGTCTACTAAACTTCCAGACTATATATCGAGGTCATCAAGTGTCTCCAGAATGAAATAGACAAAACTTATTTTTGAACTTGGTTTGATGAATTTCTTACATTTCTGCTGTTGCCATGCATGTCGACGAAATAATTGTAGTCAGCACTTCCATATTAGCCAACAATTATATTAATAAATACAACCTTTATTATTTTATTTATTCAGTTCTTATGTAAATACAATAGCCTTCACATGTCTAAATATCAAGTTCAGTAAATATGAATGAGCTCTTTCAGACTAATGTCATAGACAGCTTTCCCTCTCAACAGTCTCAGCAGGTTCATTTATTTTTCTCTTGCTCCAATGAAGAATATTTATAGGCACTGTCTATACATGCTTCCACTGACCCATTTCAAATCTCTCACTATAACCTGTATACTCGTTTTCGTTCCAAAGGTGGGGTCTGTGCCTACTGCAACACTAACACTCCTATTGCGAGGCTCATGGACCTTGAATCTCCTGACTCTGGTGTTCTCTGGCTAAAAATCTATCTCTCCACTACCAATATTTTCCATTGCTTCTGCTACTGTTCTCCAAACTCCTCCGAGTTTGTATCTTTCTTTGAATATCTGTCCTCGTACCATTAGTCCTTGCTATCTTCTCACTCACATGCCGAAGTTCTCTACATTGGAGACTTCAATGTACACCACAGTGAGTGGCTTCATTCTTCTCACACTGATGTGGGAGGAAGTGAGGTCCTTGCTTTCTCTATTACTCACGATCTGGAGCAAATTATCAAACATCCTACTCGTGTTCCTGATCGCCACGAACATGCAGCAAACATTCTTGACCTATTTCTTACTTCTAACCCTCCAAACTACTCTTATTCTTTGCCTTCTCCTCTTGGTAAATCTGACCACTCTATGATCTCAGTCTATTTCATTTTCACTCCCCCTCCACCAATCCCTCCTACTCAGTGCCGCCTTTGGCACTTTGAGCATACCCAACATGAAAATTTGCATAACTTCCTCTTTGACTTCCCATGGGATGACTACTGCTTTCGGTCCCGCAACCCTGATCAGGTAGCTCTAAACGTTGCCGAGAGCATGACCTCGGGAATGGTGGCGTACATCCCCTCTTCTACAAAAACTTTCTCTCCCCCTAAGCCTTGCTTTGACCATGCCTGCTCCATGGCTATCCAGGCCAAGAATCAGGCACACCGATCTTACCAAGCCTCTCCTTCTGATTTAACTCACTCTGTTTTTATTGTAGCTAGGAATCGCTGTACTGCTCAGATTCGAAGGTCTAAGGCTTCCTTCATAAGAAGGAAAGTTGATGACCTTAACTCCTCTCCCATTGACAAATGCCTCTGGTCCTTAGCCAAAAACCTCTCCAAAAACTTCTGTAATTCAAGCTTTCCCCCTCTTATTCATTCTGATGGTTCTATTGCTTGCTCTCCCACTGACAAAGCCACTCTCTCTGGCTCTCATTTTTCTTCCAACTCTTCTATAAATGGTTCTGGCGCACTTGTTCCTCAGTCTTTACCCCTCTCTAACCCTATGCCCTCCCTTATCCTTTCTTCACACAAAGTTCATAAGGTTCTTCACTCGCTAAAGATGAACAAGGCATCTGGTCCCAATGGTATCCCTGCAAGGTTCCTTAAGGAGTTTGCAGATGAACTGGCTCCCGTGCTTTGCTGACTTTTTCGCCTCATTCTGTCAACCAATATCAATCCTTCATCTTGGAAGCATGCTCTAGTTCAACCTGTTCCTAAGAAGGGTAACCGCTCTATTCCTTCAAACTACCGACCTATTGCCCTAAACTCCTCTATTGCTAAAGTTTTTGAACTTTGCTTAATGCTCACTTCTTGAAACACCATGAATCTAACTCACTTATCTCCGATTACCAGTACGGCTTCCGCAAGGCAAGATCCACTGGTGACCTCCTATCCTATCTTACTCATGTATGGTCATCTTCTCTGAGGAACTATGGGGAATCCTTTGTCGTCGCCCTTGATATCTCTAAGGCTTTTGACAGAGTCTGGCACAAGGCTCTGTTAGCCAAACTCCCTGCCAATGGCTTTACCCCTTCTTTCTGGTCTCTAATTTCCAGTTTTCTTCTGACCGTTTTATATCTGTAGTTGTTGATGGTGCAACATCTAGCCCTTTCTCTGTTACCGGTGGTGTTTCACAGGGCCCTGTTTTTTCACCTACTCTGTTCCTTCTCTTCATCAATGATCTTCTACAATCCCATCTTCCTCTCTTCTTCATGCCTTTGCTGATGATTCTACCCTTCACTTTTCCTATGACTTTTCTTCACAACCTTCATCTGCTACTTGTAATCAGTCTCGTATCACTCTTTCTTCTACCCTCAACTCCGATTTGCAGAGTGGGGCACTCAAAATTTAATTAAATTCAATGCCTACAAGACGCAGTTTCTGGCTCTCTCTTTATCTTCTTCTCCTCCTGATAACCCTATTGTCTTCGAAACTAACGAAACTTACCCTCTTAATTCTATCAACATTTTAGGAATCCATATAGCCTCTATCTTCTCTTGGAGGAATCACATAATCTAAATTTCTAAATCTTCATCCAAACAATTGGGGGTTTTGTTTCGTTTTCGTCACTCATCTTCCTCTTTACAGTTACTTAAAATTTATAAAGGTCTTATCCATCCCTGCTTAGAATACTGCTCACACATCTGAGGGCAGTTTTTGCCTGTCCCGGTGTCACACTCATAAAAAAAAATATGTATTCGAATGCCTGAGTTCAAGATGTAGTCGTTTTCTTTAATGGTATCATATAGTCAAAAAGATGTTCCTAAAGTCCACTGACTTGGAAGGAGATAAATAACAACGGGCCCTTATAATGCCACTTTCATATCTACATCATTAAGAAATTATCAATTCCCGTGTTTGTCTCGGAGCAATGCCAAATAAAAATCTGCCAATTTGGTGGCCTAGTATTTGACTACGTGAAGCATGGAAGAACTGTTAGTGCCTCTTTTCACTGATTACAGAATCAAAATATCTGTCCTCCTCATCTTTCCTATACTTATTTTCTGCAGATTTTCATCACTAACAGTGGAAAACACACACACACACACACACACACACACACACACGCACACTTGCGTTCATACGCACTCACCACGTACGCGCACAAATGCACACGCACGTACACAATCAAGCATACAAGCTCGTACGCACGCATATACACACATATACGGCAATAATGACTTATGACGAACGAATATGCTTTCAGCTAAAAATGTTTACAGCAAAAATTCCATTAGCGAATGCTTTAACTAGAATATGACATGCCACTGTACTCGTAAGCAGTATTAAGTTCAAAGTTTTCACAATGCTCGAGTATGTGTGAATGTTCTCATACCATGAACATGTTTTGAAAGCGAGTACTTGAAAACCTGTTCTAACTGCACCCATGCAACTTTTTTTTTATTTTTTAAATCATTCTACAATTGATAAGCAATGAATATAAGGAATCCTACCGGATATCCTCAACAAACAAATAAAATTTTGAAAAAATTACTAATATTGCGGCCAATGCCAGTTGGTACCGCGGTGAAATTAACTATTGCTTTCCACCCAGGAGGCCCAAAGTTCATCTCTCAATTAGTTTTGACTGTTCCCCATCAAAATCAATTTGATAGGAGCAGAGGGAGGTGATGTCTCTCATGTGGTTGTCTCTGTCAAATCAGCATTTTCATTGAATGTAATACTAGTGAGGTGACATCAATGCTTCAATAGTATATTCACGAGCTCAGACTTTGAAAAGGAGACTACGCCCATCTCAAAATTATTCTTAATGTAAAAGGAATAATTGTAGACTATAATAATTCATTTTCATCACCAAATAACGATTATTTTGTCCTAATGAATATTTGATAAACTTAAGACTTCACCGGACATTTTCTCTTCATTATTTTGTCATACCGATTTTTATCACCTGTGCAATATTAATGTTATGAGTCTTAGTTTCTCTCTCTCTCTCAATCTATCTATCTATCTATCTAACTATCTATCTATCTATCTATCTCTTTTAATTTCTCCCTTTCTCTCTCTCTCACTTTCTCCCTCCCTCTCTCCGTTTGTCTGTCTGTAAATACTCAATTGTAATTACCTCCTTGTTCTTACTGAAAAGAGCCATATACTCGTAACTCCCCGTTCCCTGGTCGGTTCAGTTTTTAAATTCAATGATATTTATCATATTTTCCCTTAAAACTATGAATTGGGTTAACATTAAAAACCTCCTCGCCAGGAAAGTCCAATCAACAACTATTTTTGTACTAAAAAAGTACTTCCTTAAATCCTGCAAAGAAGTTTTCTGACGAAGTTTCAAACTATGATCTCTATTTCTAGTGCCAGCCATATCAAAATACCGATCCCTATCCACTCTGTCAAAGCAATGAAGGAATATAAAAACCGTCACTGTATCCCCCTCATTCTTCTGGCTTCGAGTGATGGTAAGTTTAATTCCCCCAGCCTCTGCTCATAAATGAGATTGTGTATTTTTGGCAGCAGTTTCGTGGTATGTCTTTGAACTTTTTTAAGCTTATCTATATGCTTTTTCAAGGGCGGATTCCAAAAGGGGGCTGAATATTCAGGCTTTAGCCTCACATAAGTTACATAAATATTTCTAAACATTTCCTTGCCTATGTGTCTGGAGGGTACCCTTACAGGTGCTATGTCTGTCTGTCTCGCCTGAAAAAAAAATAACTTCATTTATTCAGTAACTATGCCAAAACCTACTTTCACGTCACTTTCAATATTCATTGAGAGACATAAAAAAGCAAATATTTATAGAATATACATAAAATGGCCTGAAATAGTTTTTTTTTAAGTATATGACAAACTAAAACTTGGTCTCTGCAATCGGTTACGCTTAGAAGAATATTCTTAGCGTAAACGTAAGACTATCAGACTAGAGATTACAAAGAAAATAAAGCATTGCCCAGTATTACCATCAAAAACCCAATTCTTTCCCAATAAGTAAAAATTTCGAAATCAATAGTAAATGTCAAGGTTATATAACCTTTCAAAGTAAATCAATAATCTACGTCTGGTGTCGACAGAACTAAGTTATTCTTTGAGGGTGAAATGGGCTTGACGGCGTCACGCAACTTCAGTTATATCATATGAAATCACATCAAGGGTCCTAACCGTCTACAGATGCGATTATCATTCTCTAAGTGAATTACAACCAGTGTTGCCAGAATAGATGAATGAGAGAAATGATAAATATAAAATATATACATGTAAGCTGGTAAGGTATTTCAAGTATCTTAAAGATGAAGTACATTTTTCTTTAAATTACAGTATGTACTACCATCTTGTAATTAATATATATCTTAAAATGTACCGTACATTTCAAAATAAAAACATCCGCTTTATCTGGCAACCCTAATTACAACTGCACAAGCAGTTCACATTTTCTATTTCAGAACTGTTATCTCTGATCAACTGATTTGCGTTTATGAATATATATATATATATATATATATATATATATATATATATATATATATATATATATATATATATATATATATATATATATATATATATATATATATATGCACTTGACCATTTGGGATGAAGTTAGCAATGATTCATACATACATGTATACTGGTCATAATTCTTTTTGAAGGGGGTGGCCAAGTCGAAGTTCACACATACGTACTCAAATAAAGCATATTCACTCTAATCACCAGTCTTAGTTCCATGAGGATAAAGAGTCTCCATAAACCCACAACTACCACCGCTATACTGCCATAAGGTAGGTGGAAAAGCCTCTTCGGCGGTAAGGCGAAAGCCATAACAGTTATACTCCAGCACTTCATCTTATGGAAACCCTCCCATATCCAGCCGTTCTAGTTTGCAGCACTAAGTAGGTGCGGGATATTCACCTCGGCCCTCGTCACTTATTCATATGCTCTCCTAACTCATCCCTATCTCTTCAACACTCTCACTTCCTTGCTCAAGTGATTATTTTCACGTGCATCTCATCCATCCATCTCATTCTAGGTCTTACTTTAAGCTCAAACTATACCAGCATTCTCAGTTTTAAATTATCTGACAATTTTCCACCAACTCCCATTTTTTTCCTCACATCCTTATTTCTCCCTTTTATCTATTCTTGACACCCACAATAACAGTTCTTTAACACCATATCTCCAAAAAATGTAACTTGATCTGTTCAGCTTTTGCATCCCAATTCTCTGTCCCATACAACGTCATAGGCACTACCTCTAATTCATATAACATTTTCTCTTCAGTCATTCCAATTTCTCATCACACTCTTTACTCCACCTAAACAATTATGCGCTTCCATTACTATGCAGCTCACCTCTCCATCCACTCGTCAATATAGTGCTAATTTTATTTTTTTATTTTTTATGATTGTGACACCAGGACAGGCCAAAAAAAAAAAATAAAAAAAAATCTACCCTCATCAGGCCTGGGCACGAAGAAAACAAAGAGAAATAGAGATGAGGAATGTTGTGACTTGTCAGATGTGAAGGGATAATAAGACATGTGTAACGAATATCCAAGAATATTCGGTGTTGCTGTAGGCATAGAAAGAGAACCGTAACTGAAGGAAGACTTAACATCGAACTGTCCAGGACAGACTTATCTAATTCCACAAGACCCTTCAGCTGTGGTGCGACCCCAGATACATAAAAACTTCAATTCATTCAAGCATCTCTATATTCTCTCCCATATTAAACATATCACCATCAACACTTACCTCATAACTTCACATATACAAGCATTAACTCGTAGCTTCTTTTTCTCACATTTTCTAACAAACTCAATCAATTTATTTTAATTCTTTCTCAGAATCAGCCACCTACGAAGCCTCATTTGCAAAGTAGCAGCTGAAACATATTCTATAAGCCTCCATTCTCACCAACTGACTCCAGGCCTCTGCCTTAACACTTTCGTTTTCTTCCTTTACCAATCTCATTATTATACACATTGAAAATGAACCCTGACATTCCGGAACATGGACACACACCAGAATTCGCCTCAGCCCAATCATCTCTCTCTCTCTCTCTCTCTCTCTCTCTCTCTCTCTCTCTCTCTCTCTCTCTCTCTCTCTCTCTCTCTCTCTCTCTCTCTCTCTCTTTCTCTCTCTCTCTCTCTCATGCACGCACGCACACGCGCACACACACACACACACACACACACACACACACACACACACACACACACACACACACACAAAGGGGAGATAAAGAAGATAATGACAGAAGATCAGGGGATGGGGCCTCATTAAGATTGTTATACACAAATGCTGATGGATTAGCTGGTAAGGCAGTAGAATTAAAAGATAGGATTCACAACAGTAAGGCAGATAGTGTAGCAATTACAGAGACTAAGTTGAGTGAGGACATAAACAGTGTCACAGTTTTTCCTAAGGGCTTCAGAATACTAAGGGTTGAAAGATCTGAGAGAACTGGTGGAGGGATAGCACTGCTCATAAGTGAAAGGATTCAAGTTGAAGAAATAAACTTGGCTATAGAAAGTGAGTTCAAGGAATTTCTTGTTGCTTGCATAAATACTGGGTCAGAGAGCATTATAATAACTGTTGTATACAACCCACCAAGGAACCAAAATAGGCTTGAAGTTTATGAGGAAAGTCATATAGGTACTATTGAAGTCATAAACTCAGTTGTTAACATAGCACGGGAAAAAAAATGTAGGATTCTGATTATGGGAGACTTTAATCATAAAGAGATAGATTGGATAAATCTTGACCCACACAGTGGTGAGGACTCATTCGGGGCAAGATTCCTAGATTGCGTACAAGGGAATTTCCTACACCAACATGTAATGGAACCAACAAGGGCCAGGGGTGGGGATAAGCCATCACTACTTGATCTAGTGTTCACAGATAATGTGTTGGATATTGAAAAAATTTAGTATGTACCACCAATTGGAATGAGTGACCACTGTGTGTTGTTGATGGAGTATATCATTGAAGATATTCTTCCTGAGAGTAGAGGCACTGAGGACATGAGGAGGAACTATCCGAAAGGAGATTACATCAAAATGAATGAGCTTTTTGCAGTTATTGACTGGAGAACCATATTTTACAACAAATCTGTACAAGAAATGTATGACATCTTTTGTGAAAAATATGAGAAGATAGTAGATTGCTGCATACCTGTCACCAAAGTAGGTGTAATTCATGCCAGAGAGAAATGGTTCGATAATGGGTGTAAAAGAGCTAAGGAGTGGAGAGACAAATGCTGGAAAAGGTATAGGAGGAGAAAAACATAAATGCCTGGCAAACCTACAAAAGAGCAAGAAATGACTACCTAAGTAAAAGGAGAGAGGCAGAGAGAGACTATGAGAGGGACATCACTAGGAAGGCTAAAGAAAATCCCAAGCTCTTCCACAGCTTTATCAGAGGAAAACTGAAGGTAAAAGAACAGGTTTTATGGCTAAAGAGAGCGGATGGAAGCATCACTGAGACGGATGAAGAGATCTGCAAAGAATTGAACAAGGAGTTTCAGTCAGTATTTACAGTAGAAAATACCCCACCCCCTCAGATTGCAGTGATAGAAGCTCAAGGGCCGGCATTAGAGAACATCAACCTTACAGCCACAGAGGTATGCAAAGCGCTGATGTATTTAGATGTTCATAAAGCTACAGGTCCTGATGACATATCCCCTCATGTGCTTAAAAAATGCGCAAACTCAATATCAGTGGCACCAAGTATCATATTTAAAAAGTCACTGGAGTCAGGGGAGATTCCAAGATGCTGGAAACAAGCAAATGTGATACCTATCTTCAAAAAGGGAAGAAGGGATACGGCTCTGAAATATCGACCAGTTTCCTTGACCAGCATAGTTTGCAAAGTTATGGAGAAACTACTAAGGAAACATATCTCTCTTCACTTGGAATCCTTCAACTTTTTGCCAGTGAGGCAACATGGCTTCAGAGAAGGTAGATCAACAGTAACAAACTTATTAGAATTTTATGATGAGGTAAGCCAAATCTTACAGGAAAGAGAGGGCTGGGCAGATTGCATATTCCTAGACTTCCAGAAAGCGATTGACACTGTTCCACATGGGAGACTTATTAGGAAGCTGCAATCAATGGCTAGAATAGGTGGAAATGTTTTGGAATGGATAAAAACTTACTTAGAAGGAAGGGAACAGAGGGTTAGAGTAAGACACTCAGTGTCTGAATGGAGAAGAGTTAGTAGTGGAGTTCCACAGGGTTCAGTTTTAGGGCCACTTTTGTTCCTTGTATATGTAAATGACCTACCAGAGTCTGTAAATTCATTCATGAATATGTTTGCAGATGATGCAAAGATTGTGAAGAAAGTAAAAAACGAGAACAATGGTAGAGAACTTCAGGAGGATCTAAATAATCTGCATGAGTGGGCAGAAAAGTGGCTAATGAAATTCAATGCTTCAAAATGTAAGGTAATGAGAATGGGTACAAGTGCAAGAAGGCCCAAGCTTGACTACTCGGTGGCTGGAGTACAACTTCAAGAGACAGAAAATGAGAGAGATCTAGGCGTAAACATACTGGCAGATTTGTCTCCAGAAATACATATAAATGGCGTAGTAAGGGCAGCATATGCATTCTTATCAAATGTAAGGGTAGCTTTCAGGCACATGGACAAGGAAATGTTCAGAAATATTTATGTAACCTATGTGAGGCCAAAACTCGAATATGCAGCCCCCTTTTGGAATCCGCACTTGAAAAAGCACATAGCTAAGCCTGAAAAAGTTCAAAGACATGCCACGAAACTGGTGCCAGAAATACGCAATCTCAGTTATGATGAGAGGCTGAGGGAAATAGACTTACCATCACTGGAAGCTAGAAGAGTGAGGGGGGATATGGTGACAGTCTTTAAATTCCTTCATGGTTATGATAGAGTGGATAGGGATCGATATTTTGATATGGCTGGCTCTAGAACTAGAGGTCATAGTTTGAAGCTTCGTAAGAAAACTTCTTTGCAGGATGTAAGAAAATACTTTTTCAGTGTAAGAGTAGTTGATAATTGGAATTCACTAAGCGAGGAGGTAGTTAATGCTACCTGAATCCATAGTTTTAAGGGCAGGTATGATAAGTATCACTGAGTATAAAATGGAAGCGATCAGGAGACGGGAAGATACGAGCTTTGGGCTCTTTCCCGTAAACACAATTAGGTAATCCACACACACACAGTTTGCAAAGTTATGGAGAAACTACTAAGGAAACATATCTCTCTTCACTTGGAATCCTTCAACTTTTTGTCAGTGAGGCAACATGGCTTCAGAGAAGGTAGATCAACAGTAACAAACTTATTAGAATTCTATGATGAGGTAAACCGAATCTTACAGGAAAGAGAGGGCTGGGCAGATTGCATATTCCCAGACTTCCAGAAAGCGTTCGATACTGTTCCACATGGGAGACTTATTAGGAAGCTGCAAGCAATGGCTAGAATAGGTGGAAATGTTTTGGAATGGATAAAAATTACTTAGAAGGAAGGGAACAGAGGGTTAGAGTAAGACACTCAGTGTCTGAATGGAGAAGAGTTAGTAGTGGAGTTCCACAGGGTTCAGTTTTAGGGCCACTTTTGTTCCTTGTATATGTAAATGACCTACCAGAGTCTGTAAATTCATTCATGAATATGTTTGCAGATGATGCAAAGATTGTGAAGAAAGCAAAAAACGAGAACAATGGTAGAGAACTTCAGGAGGATCTAAATAATCTGCATGAGTGGGCAGAAAAGTGGCTAATGAAATTCAATACTTCAAAATGTAAGGTAATGAGAATGGGTACAAGTGCAAGAAGGCCCAAGCTTGACTACTCGGTGGCTGGAGTACAACTTCAAGAGACAGAAAATGAGAGAGATCTAGGCGTAAACATACTGGCATATTTGTCTCCAGAAATACATATAAATGGCATAGTAAGGGCAGCATATGCATTCTTATCAAATGTAAGGGTAGCCTTCAGGCACATGGACAAGGAAATGTTCAGAAATATTTATGTAACCCATGTGAGGCCAAAACTCGAATATGCAGCCCCCTTTTGGAATCCACACTTGAAAAAGCATATAGCTAAGCTTGATAAAGTTCAAAGACATGCCACGAATCTGGTCCCAGAAATACGCAATCTCAGTTATGATGAGAGGCTGAGGGAATTAGACTTACCATCACTCGAAGCTAGAAGAGTGAGGGGGGATATGGTGACAGCCTTTAAATTCCTTCATGGTTATGATAGAGTGGATAGGGATCGATATTTTGATATGGCTGGCTCTAGAACTAGAGGTCATAGTTTGAAGCTTCGTAAGAAATCTTCTTTGCAGGATGTAAGGAAATACTTTTTCAGTGTAAGAGTAGTTGATAATTGGAATTGGCTAAGCGAGGAGGTAGTTAATGCTATCTCAATCCATAGTTTTAAGGACAGGTATGATAAGTATCACTAAGTATAAAATGGAACCGATGAGGAGACGGGAAGATACGAGCTTGGGCTCTTTCCCGTAAGCACAATTAGGTAAGCACAATTAGGTAATCACACACACTGTTGTGTCTTGTCATAACTTATGAATACTTACTACAAGATTTTTATTCCATACAATAGTTATATTAATCGCTTTAAAAACTCGACCTAATCTCTTTCTCTCATAGACTTAGCTAGAGTTGCTGCTAATAGTTTTCTAATATAAAGTCGGTAATACAAACATCAAGGTTAATATATAATATAAAAATCGAATATAACTGGAAAATGAGTTTAAAACAAATATTATTATCATAGTTTACATCACTAGATATAATACAGCATTCTTTAAGTTAAGCATAACTTTTCCGGTTTTACGTCACGGACTCCCTATTCTTCCTAGGGCTAGGACGGTTACCTTCTTGCAAAGCACTTGTTTTGGCAGCTGTAATCGTTACCCAAAGTGCATGCCCTTGCAAACCTCAGACCGTGACGGGGCGCGAACCCTCGACCTGACGCCTCAAAGTCGCGGACACTACAGCTTGAGCCACGGTGACCCCAACCATTTTTGTAATTAAAATATTCGAGGAAGTGAATCATATGACTATAATACAATTGCAGGATGTAAGTGGAAAAAATGTCTGATTCCCATTTAGGAGGTCCCTAGTTGAACTCTCCAAAACGGTTTGTACATCTCTTCGACAGAGCCATTTAGCAATATGGAGAGGGATATAAAGGAAACTATTGGATGCGCGAAAGCCAAAGTAGAAACATCTATTCATGAGCTATGCCTCTATTATGGGGTAAAATGTCCCTCCATAGAAAATGCCATAAGGCTCTTCATACCGTGCATCAATGTAATATATATATATATATATATATATATATATATATATATATATATATATATATATATATATATATATATATATATATATATATCTACCTTGGCTGTCTCCCCCAATTGGGGGTAGCCGACATAAAAAAAAGAAACAATAAGGGGATTACTTTGCTCTATGGGCAATGACGAGGGAGCTAGCGACCGTTCAGATGGCACTGCTGGAGTGCCCCAGCCCATCCTCCCAGCTCTTCCACAAAATGTGTCTCTACACAAATGCCAACTCCCCTACTGCCCCTACAACAGGGCTACCTCTGTAAGATGCAACCCCGTGGTAACAGCAGATGCCCATCAGAGCCGCATCACAATCGCTCGCCACTCATTCCTATTCCTAGCATGCTCACTTGCTTCCCTCACATCCATCCTCCTGTCATTCAGGGCACTCATTACTCCATCCATAATCCCAAACCTAGGCCTCCCTCTAGCATTTAACCCATCAACTCTCGCATTCATCACCTTTTTCAGCAGTCTTTCATCATCCATCCTTTCCACATGGCCAAACCATCTCAGAGCATCCATATTTACTCTGGCTGCAAATTCCCTCCTCACACCCGTTCTTGCTCTCACCACTTCATTCTTAACCCTATCCAACCGCGATACACCAATCATACTCCTCAGGCATTTCATCTCAAACACATTTAGTTTCCGTCTCTCACTTACTTTCATACCCCATAACTGATCCATACATCACAGCTGGCACAACCACTTTCTCATACAAAACTTTCTTAACATTCATTTCCAACTCTCTATTCTTCATCACTCCTTTCAACGCACCCAACACTTTACATCCTTCATTCACTCTGTGACACATATCTGCTTCCACTCCACCATTTGCAGCTATAACCGAGCCTAAATACTTAAACTGATCTGCGTCATCAAGTGTCTCTCCATTCAATATAACATTTAATCCAGTACCATCCTCATTTCTTGTACACCTCATAACCTTACTCTTTCCCACATTCACTAGCAATTTCCTTCTCTCACACACCATTCCATATTCTGACACTGACACAGCTTCTTCTCTGAATCTGCCACCACCACAGTATCATCTGCAAACAGCAACTGATTCAGCTCCCACTCCTTATCATCCCCATCTACCATTCTCAAACTCGGCCATGCACTCACTCATTCACCTCTCTTACGACTCCATCAATATACAAATTGAACAGCAATGGTGACATCACACACCCCTGTCTCAGTCCCACCCTCACTGAAAACCACTCACTCACTTCATTGCCTACCCTTACACAAGCTCTACTGCCCTAATACAAACTATTCACTGCATGCAACAGATTACCATCAATTCCATATAACCTCAAAACATTCCACATTGCCTCTCTATCAACTCTATCATACACTTTCTCCAGATCTAAAAATGCAAAATATACATCCTTACCCTTTGCTAAATATTTCTCACACAACTGCCTAACTATAAAAATCTGATCTATACAACCTCTACCTCTCCTAAAACCACTCTGCACTTCCGCGATCACATTTTCTGTCTTATCCCTAATCCTATTAATCAGTACCCTACCATACACTTTTCCTACCACACTCAACAAACTTATGCCCCTAAACTTACTGCATTCATACACTTCTCCCACACCTTTGTATAGGGGCGCTATACATGCAATCACCCATTCCACTGGCACCATTGACAACATAAAGCATATATTAATCACTCTCACTGACCATTCCAATGCAGTCACATCCCCTTTTTTCAACATCCCCGCTCTCACACCATCCATTCTAGGTGCTTTGCCTGCTTTCGCTTCATACAATGCCCTTTTCACCTCCTCTCTTGTAATCTCTCTCTCATTTTCATCTCCCATTACTGGCACTTGAACACCCCCCAGTGCCACTATAGCTGCCTCTCTATCTTCCTCAACATTCAGCAAGCACTCAAAATATTCTGCCCATCTTTTCCTTGCATCGTTCCCTCTTAACATCTGCCCATTCACATCTTTCACTGTCTCTTCCATCCTCGATCCACCCTTCCTTACTCTCTTCACTTCTTTCCAAAACTTCTTTTTATTCTTCTTTTATGATCTCATATATATATATATATATATATATATATATATATATATATATATATATATATATATATATATATATATATATATATATATTTTAACCAAATAAGCACATTACATATGTGAAAACATGAATATTTTTTTTTACCCCGACCGGGACTTGAACCTAGGACTTATAATTACTAAGTCAAGGCGCTACCAACTACACCACAGAAGGTTAAAAGTAATCAGACCTTATAGCTTATATCTGCTATACTTAGGAATGAACGCATTCTATCTGAATGCCACTATGTTCATATTACAGATTCCCCAACCTCACTCGTGGCTTCATTTTCGCATTTAATTCAACTCCCAATCTTATTCGGGCCCAAAAAAAGTATGTTAGAATAATTCAGGAGATGCATAGGAGTATGTATACCAGAGTGAGAAGCAGTGTTGGAGAGACAGATGGATTTGAGGTAGAAATGGGATTACATCTGGGGTCGGCACTTAGTCCATTCATCTTTAATGTGGTGATGGATGTAATGATCAAAGATGTGAGAGAAGCAGTGCCATGGTGCATATTATATGCAGATGACATTGTATTGTGTGCAGAGAGGAGGGAGGATTTGGAGGAGAAGTTGGAGGGATGGAGAGCAACACTTGAGGAGAGAGGAATGAGGATAAGAAGGTCAAAGACCGAATATATGTGTGGCACAATTGCTGAGGATGGTGGACATTGCATAAGAATGGATGGGGAAGAAATAAAGAGAGTACAGAAGTTCAAGTTCTTGGGGTCCATAGTAGAGGCTAGTTGAAGCATGGATCAAGAAGTGAGACATCGCATTCAGGCAGGATGGAATAATTGGAGGTCTGCATCTGGTGTTCTCTGTGACAAGAAGGTACCACTGAGATTGTAGGGAAAGTTTCATAGGACCGTTGTAAGACCAGCTATGTTATAAGGAACAGAAACAGCAAGTATGAGGAAGACAGAGGAGAAGGGGATGGATGTAGCGGAGATGAGAATGTTGAGGTGGATGTCTGGGGTAACAAGGAAGAATAGAATTAGGAATGAGTATATAAGAGGATCGGCAAAGGTAGTTTAATTATCAAAGAAAATACAGGAGGGAAGGCTTAGATGGTTTGGACACCTGTTGCGTCGGGGCGAACATCATGTTGGAAGACATACGATGGAGATGGAAGTTCGGGGTAGAAGGAGGAGAGGAAGACCAAGAAAAAGATGGCGTGATTGTATAGGGGAAGACTTGCAATGGAAGGGTATTGATGAAAATGAAGCACAGAAGAGAAGTAGATGGAGACGACTCATTCACAACGGCGACCCCATATAAAAATGGGCTAAAGCTGAGAAGATATATATATATATATATATATATATATATATATATATATATATATATATATATATATATATATATATATATATATATATATATATATATATATATATATATATATATATATATATATATATATATATATATATATATATATATATATATATATATATATATATATATATATAGATAGATAGATAGATAGATAGATAGATAGATTAGATAGATATATAGATAGATAGATAACTAGTACGTTAATTAAGCTAAAAGCACAAGGGTCTCTCGCCATATTGTGCCAAAGAAAACTTACATGATTTGTAGAAAACGTAAATACTAATGCGTACATGTAGAACTTCATTATATTTGACATATGAAGCGCTTTGATATTTAAACTGTTCACATCCAATACAAGCTGATAAGTAACCGGAAATATTCATATGGAAAGAATTCTTTTGTTAGAAATTAGAAACTAACTCAAACTAAGAAAAACGGCCACCATATTTTGTCTCCTTGAATAATATGCAACAAATGATAATGGTCTGATTACCTAATTGTGTTTACGGGAAAGAGCCCAAAGCTCGTATCTTCCCGTCTCCTCATCGGTTCCATTTTATACTTAGTGATACTTATCATACCTGTCCTTAAAACTATGCATTGAGATAGCATTAACTACCTCCTCGCTTAGCGAATTCCAATTATCAACTACTCTTACACTGTAGTAATTAAGATGTAATATCTCATGTTGTGCTCTTGAGTAAAAAAAAAAAAAAAAAAAAAAAAAAAAAAAAAAAAATATATATATATATATATATATATATATATATATATATATATATATATATATATATATATATATATATATATATATATATATATATATATATATATATGCATATATATATATATATATATATATATATATATATATATATATATATATATATATATATATATATGCATATATATGCATGTATATATATATATATATATATATATATATATATATATATATATATATATATATATATATATATATATATATATATATATATATATATATATATATATATATATATATATATATATATATATATATATATATATATAAATTTTATACAAATAGCAAGACAATTATGGTTAGGTTGTCATACGTGACTTGTATTTGCTACATTTCGGCACCTGTGGCCGAGTAGATAATAAACTCGACTCGGAGTTGACAGATTCACGATCGAGCCCACCATGGGGCGATAGGAAGGGAATCCAGCCTTAATTCCCCCAGCCACACACTGCCTGTGTTCACCCTCATAATGAGGACTAATACTGATGCATAATACGATAATTAATATATTTTTTTTAATGTTTCCAGTGAGCCGAGATCTTACTACAATAGTAAAAATACTCATGTCTTTAATGAATTGCCTTTCAAAAATCTTAGTCAATAGTGAAATTTTCTTTAAGACAATAACTAATGCATGAATGAAAAGGATAAGGCTTTCTTGAGTGCCGTGTATGGTCTTTCTATTCTAAGACCGATACTTGTAAACTTCAGACTGTGAGTGTGTGTAATTAGCTACTTATAAAAAAAAAGTACTGTACTTCCTTACATCCAGCAAAGACAATTTCTTACGAAACTTGAAACTATGACCTCTAATTCTAGTGCCACACATATCAAAATAGCGTGCCCTATCCACTCTGGCATAACCAAGAAGGTATTTAAAAACCGTCACCATATCTCCCCTCATTTTTCTAGCTTCGAGTGATAGTAAGTCTAATTCTCTCAGCCTCTCATCATAACTGAGACCGCGTATTTCTGGCACCAGTTTCGTGGCATGTCTTTTTCCAGCTTAACTACGTGTTTTTTCAAGTGTGGATTCCAAAAGGGGGCTGCATATCAAAGCTTTGGCCTCATATAATTTACAAATATTTCTGAACATGTCCTTGTCAATGTGCATGTAGGCTACCCTTACATTTGCTAAGAAAGCATATGCTGCCTTACTATACCATTTATAGACATTTCTGGAGACAAATCTGCCAGTATGTTTACTCCTAGCTCTCTCATTCTCTGTATCTGGAAGTTCTACTCCTGTCACTGAGTAGTCAAGCTTGGGACTTATTGCACTTGTTCCCATTCTCATTTGCCACTTTTCTGACCACTCGTGCAGACTGTTTAGGTCTTCCTGAAGTTCTCTACCATTGCTCTCGTCTTTTAGTGTCTTCACAAACTTACAGACTCTGGTAAGTCATTTGCATATACAACGAACAAAAGTGGCCCTAAAACTGAACCCTGTAGAACTCCATTACTAACTCTTCTCCATTCAGACACTGAATTTCTTACTCTAACCCTCTGTTCTCTTCCTTTTTAGTAAGTTTATATCTATTCCAAGACATTTCCAGCTATTCCCACCAATGTCTTGTCGTTTCTTAATAAGTCTCCCATGTGGGACAGTGTCAAATGCTTTCTGGAAGTCAAGGAATATGCAATTTGTCCAGCCCTCTCTTTCCTGTAAGATTCGGCTTACCTCATCATAAAATTCTAATAAGTTTGTTACTGTTGATCTACCTTCTCTGAAGCAATGTTGTCTCACTGACAAAAAGTTAAAGGATTCCAAGTGAAGAGAGATGTGTTTCCTTATTAGTTTCTCCATAACTTTGCAAACTATGCTGGTCAAGGAAAAAGGTCTACAGTCTAGAGTCGTATCCCTCCTTCCCTTTTTGAAGATAGGCACCATGTTCACTTGTTACCAGCATCTTGAAATCTCCCCTGACTCTAGCAATTTTCCAAATATGATATTTGGTGCCGCTGTCTCCCATGTGGGACAGTGTCAAATGCTTTCTGGAAGTCTAGGAATATTCAATTTGCCCAGCCCTTTCTTTCCTGTAAGATTCGGCATACCTCATCATAAAATTCTAATAAGTTTCTTATTGTTGATCAACCTTCTCTGAAGCAAGGTTGTCTCACTGACAAAAAGTTAAAGGATTCCAAGTGAAGAGAGATGTGTTTCCTTAGTAGTTTCTCCATAACTTTGCAAACTATGCTGGTCAAGGAAAAAGGTCTATAGTCTAGAGCCGTATCCTTCCTTCCCTTTTTGAAGATAGGTACCCTGTTCACTAGTTACCAGCATCTTGGAATCTCCCCTGATGCTAGCGACTTTCCAAATATGATACTTGGTGCCGCTGATATTGATTTGGCGCTTTTCTTAAGTACAAAAGGAGATATATCATCAGGACCTGTGGCTTTATGGGCATCTAGCTCCATCAGCGCTTTGCATACCTCTGTGGCTGAAAAAATTATGTTCTCTAATACCAGCCCATGAGCTCCTATCTCTTTAATCTGAGGGGGTGGAGTATATTCCACTGTAAATGCTGACTGAAAATTCTTGTTCAATTCCTTGCAGATCTTTTCATCTCTCAGTGATGCTTCCATCTGCTCTCTTTAGCTTTAAAGCCTATTCTTTTACCTTCAGTTTTCCTCTGAACTCACTTTCTATAGCAAAGTTTATTTCTTCAACCTGAAATACTTCACTTATGAGCAGTGCTATCCCTCCACCAGTCCTCTCAGAGCTTTCAACCCTTAATGTTCTGAAGCCCTTATGAAAAACTGTGACACTGTTTAGGACCTCACTTAACTTAGTCTCTGTAACCACTACAATATCTGCCTTTAATTCTACCTTTAATTCTACCTCCTCTCCAGCTATTCCATCAGCATTTATGTACATCAATCTTAATCAGGCTCCACCCCCCGATCTTCTTTCATTATAGTCTTTGTCCCTCCTTTGTTTAGAAGAACTCTTAAACAAACTTTTCTTCTCTTCATTTCTTTCCTCATTTAACCTTCTCGCCTCTTGCAAGAAGTTTTTGATCCTTTCCATCTCTTCCTGTGTTCTGTATGTCTAATAAACACGGTTTTGATTTCTTGAAGGTATTTTAGGTTTTTTCTCATCAATATTTCTCTACATGTAACCCCTCTCTCAAAGGTTACTTTTGTTGGTCTTTCCTTTCCCGCCTTAGAATATTTACTAAGTTGGTGAATATTTATAATATCATCTGGACCACATAACATTCACTCTGTATAATAATGTATAATTTTCGATAAGCCTTAGCCAATAGCTCTTTGTTCCCAAATGTATATCCTACAAACAAGGATGTAATTTTGTATGGTTTGGTTGTCATAGTATTTCTCCTAATTATTTATTAGGATGTACATATATGAAATACCAATATTTTGGCACCATCATCTGCAGCCGTTTGGACGTTCTGAAAATGTATTTTGAGAATGTTTTCTGGTGAGAGTGTAAAAAATACTTGTTAAATTTTGTTGTGTTATCATCTGTTTTTTCTCCAAGCGATAGGCTACACCCTGAATCTGATTTGGTTGTTTTTTATCGTTTTATATCATGTATAAAAATTATATAATGTAAGTAAATTTTGAGATTACTATGCAATGTTTCATAACTCTCTTCAATTCTTGGTTTGGCAGAACTGGATAAGTACCCGACCTCAATTGCTACTATTGGTGCTGTTGGTATGCATTAATGCAGTGCTTTGGATTCTGTTAATATCGTTATGACTTTTGGTATTTGCACAAACTCTTTTACATTAACGACAAAGTTCTCTTCCTATAACCCCTCCTCATACACATACATAGAGGACGGATATAAATAAACTTCACTTTGAACCACCTGTTGAAAAATGTGTCCACTATATGATATTGATGGAGTACATCAAGCGAATATGTTTTCCTTGATATTAGTGGAACTCATGAAGAATATTCACCAAAAAAAATAACCCATATTGTCTTACTGACAAAATGTTGTATGACTTCAAGTGAATTGAATGTGTTTGCTCTGTAATTTCTCCACAACTCTGTAAACTGTGTTAGTCAGTGCAAGAGACCTAAGGTTTAAAGCTGTGTCTCTCCCTCCCATTTTGAAGAAAGGTACCACATTTGCTTGTTTCTAGCATCTTGAAATTTCCCCATATTCCAACGACTTCTCTAATATGATGTATAGTGTTATAGTTAATGGTGCAACACATTTTTTAAGTGTGTATATATATATATATATATATATATATATATATATATATATATATATATATATATATATATATATATATATATATATATATATATATATATATATATATATATAGAGAGAGAGAGAGAGAGAGAGAGAGAGAGAGAGAGAGAGAGAGAGAGAGAGAGAGAGAGAGAGTCAGGTCCCATAGCTGTATGATTATTTAATTCCATCAACACAATGCATATATATATATATATATATATATATATATATATATATATATATATATATATATATATATATATATATATATATATATATCTTGTTGAAAAAACAGGTTTCTCTAATACTACTGACCCATGTTTTCTCATCTCTGCGATATGAAGGGTTAGAATATTTTCTACCGTAAATACCGTCTGTAACCCCTTGTTCTAGTCTTCGTCTATCTCTTCATTCGTCACAGTAATGTTACTAATTGCGCCTTCCAACTTTAAAACTTGTTACTTGACCTTTAATTTCTCTTTGACAAAGCTGTGGAAAAGTTTGTAATTTTTCTTAGTTTTTCTGGTAATATATCTGTTATGCCTTCTCTGCCACTCAACTTTTACTTGGGTACTCATTCCTCACTTGTTTGTAATTTCCCCCAGCTTATATATGTTTCTACTCCTATATCTATTCCATCATTTGTCTCTCCACTCCCTTACCCTCTTACACTCATTAATTATTTCTCTTAAGCATTAATCATTCCTATTCTGCTAAACGGTACGCATCAGTTGTCATTGCATATGCCTCACAAAAGATTTAGTACTTTCTTTGTACAAATTTGATGTAAAAGTTGTCTCAAAGTATCTTCATTGTATGGGTCAAGACCATTCCAGTCTTATTTTTCCATAAGTAAAATCCTTCATAATTAATATTCTACACTTTCTCTCACGTGAAGTGTTTACAACTGAATTTATTACTACTAGTGGTTTTTTTTTCTCTTTTCTCATATACCCATAATTTTTATTGATTCCTTGGTGAATTCAACTATTATAATGCACTCTGAAACCATATTTACGCAAGTGACAATAAACTCCTTGAATTCACTTCCTAAAGCACTATTTACTTCTTCACTAGTTCTCTCAGATCACTCAGCGTTCATTATTTTGTAAGTCTTTGGAGAAACTTTAGCACTGTATATTTCCCCATTTACTACTGTCTCTGTTATTGCTATTACGTCTGGCTTATTGTCATGTATCCAATACTTTATATACTGCCTTACCAACTAACCCATCAACACATGTTTTCATTGACATTAATGAGGCTCAGCACATGTTTTCAGTGACATTAATGAGGCTCAGCACATGCTTGCAGTGACATTAATGAGGCTATTATCTCTTGGTTTCCCAACAAATGTTTTGTTACCCTTTTGCCTGAATGAACTCTGAAATAAAAAAATTATCTTCTCTTCTTCATTTCCACCCTTATTTAACGTTATATCTTCCTGTAACCAGTTTTTATATTTCCATGTGTTTTGTAAGGTCGAATGAACGTTATATTCTTGACAGATTAATTTTTTTTTACCCTCATCAGTAATTCTTCTCTTGTCTCTTTAGTTTCAGAGGTGTCCTAAATTTTTTCTCACCCTCCCTAACGTACTTACTAAGTCAGTAAATGCTTACAATATTATCTCGACCACATTTCTGAAACCCCAGCCAGCATTATTATGTTCGTCTCACCTCTGCCATGTTGACTCTTGATATTCCCATATTCCTGAGATTATCGCTTATATTTCCTTATCTAGTGTTTGTTTGATGAAATGACTTTCTCCTTCATTCATAACCTTTTTTATTATATATATTCCTGTCTCCTTGTGATCAGCTGTACTCTCATTTTCCAATACTACTTCTTGCACTGCCTTCTTTACTGCCATATTTCTTTTTACTGCATCTGAAAGTGTTTTCGTTATATTCACCAGCTTTGTTTTGGGCGTTTGAAAATTTCTTTTGAACAGTCTTATATTTTACTTTATTAAGATATTCCATGCTGCCATTTTGTCTCTCTCAGAAGATAACCATGTACTTATATTTAAGTCACTTAAATTTTCACCCAACTTTTTGTTATTATTCTCTAGTTTCAAAATTTATCCTTTTCAGTTTTTCTTGCTTTTATTTCTTTTTTCGCATTCTTTTCTTTCCCCTTGTATCTTATTTTACCTTTACAAATATTCTGTATATCCTATGAGTATCTTATTTTCCTTCTATTTACTCTCTAATTTTCTCTCATTTCTCATTCCATATTTTTCTTTTTTTTTTAATCCAAATTTTTTAACTTTTTTGCAATTTCTTTAAACTCGATTTTTAATTTCCATGAGTGGAAGTGATACCAGGTACTGAATGTCTTTCATAATTGTAATTTTGCACAAATTTACTACAGCCTCGCAAGGATATAAATTCACTATTGATTATGTCAATACACCATGTACTTGGCAGGACACCTAACTTAGTGTTCCCCTTAGTTTATATAAATACCTTTCAGGACAAAAATCATAAACATGCAACTCTCAGTCAGCGTAAGGAGTGTGCTTTGTATGTGTGTTTTATATATATATATATATATATATATATATATATATATATATATATATATATATATATATATATATATATATATATATATATATATATATATGTGATTACCTAATTGTGATTACCTAATTGTGTTTACGGGAAAGAGCCCAAAGCTCGTATCTTCCCGTCTCCTGATCGGTTCCATTTTTAGACTTAGTGATACTTATCATACCTGTCCTTAAAACTATGGATTGAGATAGCATTAACTACCTCCTCGCTTAGCGAATTCCAATTATCAACTACTCTTACACTGAAAAAGTATTTCCTTACATCCTGCAAACAAGTTTTCTTACGAAGCTTCAAACTATGACCTCTAGTTCTAGAGCCAGCCATATCGAAATATCGATCCCTATCCACTCTATCATAACCATGAAGGAATTTAAAGACTGTCACCATATCCCCCCTTACTCTTCTAGCTTCGAGTGATGGCAAGTCTAATTCCCTCAGCCTCTCATCATAACCGAGATTGCGTATTTCTGGCACCAGTTTCGTGGCATGTCTTTGAACTTTTTCAAGCTTAGCTATGTGCTTTTTCAAGTGCGGATTCCAAAAGGGGGCTGCATATTCGAGTTTTGGCCTCACATAGGTTACATAAATATTTCTGAACATTTCCTTGTCCATGTGCCTGAAGGCTACCCTTACATTTGATAAGAATGCATATGTTGCCCTTACTACGCCATTTATATGTATTTCTGGAGACAAATCTGCCAGTATGTTTACTCCTAGATCTCTCTCATTTTCTGTCTCTTGAAGTTGTACTCCAGCCACCGAGTAGTCAAGCTTGGGCCTTCTTGCACTTGTACCCATTCTCATTACCTTACATTTTGAGGTATTGAATTTCATTAGCCACTTTTCTGACCACTCATGCAGATTATTTAGATCCTCCTGAAGTTCTCTACCATTGTTCTCGTTTTTTACTTTCTTCACAATCTTTGCATCATCTGCAAACATATTCATGAATGAATTTACAGACTCTGGTAGGTCATTTACATATACAAGGAACAAAAGTGGCCCTAAAACTGAACCCTGTGGAACTCCACTACTAACTCTTCTCCATTCAGACACTGAGTGTCTTACTCTAACCCTCTGTTCCCTTCCTTCTAAGTAAGTTTTTATCCATTCCAAGACATTTCCACCTATTCTAGCCATTGATTGCAGCTTCCTAATAAGTCTCCCATGTGGAACAGTGTCAAACGCTTTCTGGAAGTCTAGGAATATGCAATCTGCCCAGCCCTCTCTTTCCTGTAAGATTTGGCTTACCTCATCATAAAATTCTAATAAGTTTGTTACTGTTGATCTTCCTTCTCTGAAGCCATGTTGCCTCACTGACAAAAAGTTGAAGGATTCCAAGTGAAGAGAGATATGTTTCCTTAGTAGTTTCTCCATAAGTTTGCAAACTATGCTGGTCAAGGAAACTGGTCTATAGTTCAGAGCCGTATCCCTCCTTCCCTTTTTGAAGATAGGTATCACATTTGCTTGTTTCCAGCATCTTGGAATCTCCCCCGACTCCAGTGACTCCTTAAATATGATACTTAGTGCCACTGATATTGTGTTTGCGCATTTTTTAAGCACATGAGGGGATATGTCATCAGGACCTGTAGCTTTATGAACATCTAAATCCATCAGCGCTTTGCATACCTCTGTGGCTGTAAGGTTGATGTTCTCTAATACCGGCCCTTGAGCTTCTATCACTGCAATCTGAGGGGGTGGGGTATTTTCTACTGTAAATACTAACTGAAACTCCTTGTTCAATTCTTTGCGGATCTCTTCGTCCGTCTCAGTGATGCTTCCATCCGCTCTCTTTAGCCTTAAAACCTGTTCTTTTACCTTCAGTTTTCCTCTGATAAAGCTGTGGAAAAGCTTGGGATTTTCTTTAGCCTTCCTGGTGATGTCCCTCTCATAATCTCTCTCTGCCTCTCTCCTTTTACTTAGGTAGTCATTTCTTGCTCTTTTGTAGGTTTGCCAGGCATTTATGTTTTTTCTCCTCCTATACCTTTTCCAGCATTTGTCTCTCCACTCCTTAGCTCTTTTACACCCATTATCGAACCATTTCTCTCTGGCATGAATTACACCTACTTTGGTGACAGGTATGCGGCAATCTACTATCTTCCCATATTTCTCACAAAAGATGTCATACATTTCTTGTACAGATTTGTTGTAAAATAAGGTTCTCCAGTCAATAACTGCAAAAAGCTCATTCATTTTGATGTAATCTCCTTTCGGATAGTTCCTCCTCATGTCCTCAGTGCCTCTACTCTCAGGAAGAATGTCTTCAATGATATACTCCATCAACAACACACAGTGGTCACTCTTTCCAATTGGTGGTTCATACTCAATATTTTCAATATCCAACACATTATCTGTGAACACCAGATCAAGTAGTGATGGCTCATCCCCACCCCTGGCTCTTGTTGGTTCCATTACATGTTGGTGTAGGAAATTCCCTTGTACGCAATCTAGGAATCTTGCCCCAAATGAGTCCTCACCACTGTGTGGGTCAAGATTTATCCAATCTATCTCTTTATGATTAAAGTCTCCCATAATCAAAATCCTACATTTTTTCTCCCGCGCCATGTTAACAACTGAGTTTATGACTTCAATCGTACCTATATGACTTTCCTCCTGTGTGTGTGTGTGTGTGTGTGTGTGTGATTACCTAATTGTGATTACCTAATTGTGTTTACGGGAAAGAGCCCAAAGCTCGTATCTTCCCGTCTCCTGATCGGTTCCATTTTAGACTTAGTGATACTTATCATACCTGTCCTTAAAACTATGCATTGAGATAGCATTAACTACCTCCTCGCTTAGCGAATTCCAATTATCAACTACTCTTACACTGAAAAAGTATTTCCTTACATCCTGCAAACAAGTTTTCTTACGAAGCTTCAAACTATGACCTCTAGTTCTAGAGCCAGCCATATCAAAATATCGATCCCTATCCACTCTATCATAACCATGAAGGAATTTAAAGACTGTCACCATATCCCCCCTCACTCTTCTAGCTTCGAGTGATGGTAAGTCTAATTCCCTCAGCCTCTCATCATAACTGAGATTGCGTATTTCTGGCACCAGTTTCGTGGCATGTCTTTGAACTTTTTCAAGCTTAGCAATGTGCTTTTTCAAGTGCGGATTCCAAAAGGGGGCTGCATATTCGAGTTTTGGCCTCACATAGGTTACATAAATATTTCTGAACATTTCCTTGTCCATGTGCCTGAAGGCTACCCTTACATTTGATAAGAATGCATATGCTGCCCTTACTATGCCATTTATATGTATTTCTGGAGACAAATCTGCCAGTATGTTTACTCCTAGATCTCTCTCATTTTCTGTCTCTTGAAGTTGTACTCCAGCCACCGAGTAGTCAAGCTTGGGCCTTCTTGCACTTGTACCCATTCTCATTACCTTACATTTTGAAGTACTGAATTTCATTAGCCACTTTTCTGACCACTCATGCAGATTATTTAGATCCTCCTGAAGTTCTCTACCATTGTTCTCGTTTTTTACTTTCTTCACAATCTTTGCATCATCTGCAAACATATTCATGAATGAATTTACACACTCTGGTAGGTCATTTACATATACAAGGAACAAAAGTGGCCCTAAAACTGAACCCTGTGGAACTCCACTACTAACTCTTCTCCATTCAGACACCGAGTGTCTTACTCTAACCCTCTGTTCCCTTCCTTCTAAGTAAGTTTTTATCCATTCCAAAACATTTCCACCTATTCTAGCCATTGATTGCAGCTTCCTAATAAGTCTCCCATGTGGAACAGTGTCAAACGCTTTCTGGAAGTCTAGGAATATGCAATCTGCCCAGCCCTCTCTTTCCTGTAAGATTTGGCTTACCTCATCATAAAATTCTAATAAGTTTGTTACTGTTGATCTACCTTCTCTGAATCCATGTTGCCTCACTGACAAAAAGTTGAAGGATTCCAAGTGAAGAGAGATATGTTTCCTAAGTAGTTTCTCCATAACTTTGCAAACTATGCTGGTCAAGGAAACTGGTCTATAGTTCAGAGCCGTATCCCTCCTTCCCTTTTTGAAGATAGGTATCACATCTGCTTGTTTCCAGCATCTTGGAATCTCCCCCGACTCCAGTGACTCCTTAAATATGATACTTAGTGCCACTGATATTGTGTTTGCGCATTTTTAAGCACATGAGGGGATATGTCATCAGGACCTGTAGCTTTATGAACATCTAAATCCATCAGCACTTTGCATACCTCTGTGGCTGTAAGGTTGATGTTCTCTAATACCGGCCCTTGAGCTTCTATCACTGCAATCTGAGGGGGTGGGGTATTTTCTACTGTAAATACCGACTGAAACTCCTTGTTCAATTCTTTGCAGATCTCTTCATCCGTCTCAGTGATGCTTTCATCCGCTCTCTTTAGCCTTAAAACCTGTTCTTTTACCTTCAGTTTTCCTCTGATAAAGCTGTGGAAAAGCTTGGGATTTTCTTTAGCCTTCCTGGTGATGTCCCTCTCATAGTCTCTCTCTGCCTCTCTCCTTTTACTTAGGTAGTCATTTCTTGCTCTTTTGTAGGTTTGCCAGGCATTTATGTTTTTTCTCCTCCTATACCTTTTCCAGCATTTGTCTCTCCACTCCTTAGCTCTTTTACACCCATTATCGAACCATTTCTCTCTGGCATGAATTACACCTACTTTGGTGACAGGTATGTAGCAATCTACTATCTTCCCATATTTCTCACAAAAGATGTCATTCATTTCTTGTACAGATTTGTTGTAAAATAAGGTTCTCCAGTCAATAACTGCAAAAAGCTCATTCATTTTGATGCAATCTCCTTTCCGATAGTTCCTCCTCATGTCCTCAGTGCCTCTACTCTCAGGAAGAATATCTTCAATGATATACTCCATCAACAGTGTGTGTGTGTGTGTGTGTGTGCTTGCTAACTTATAATCCTTTTCCCCTGTCTTTATTCTTCATAATTTTCTTTCTGTTAATAGTCATCATTATCATGCCATGTCTAATTGGATTAAATGCACCGGAGAAAAACGGTCAAAATAGCTTCATAATTATGTTCATTCAGAGTAAATATGTATTATATATAGTTTTATAGTCTGATAAATTTATTTTTAAAATGTTTAAAAAAAATATGCTAAAGTGTATATTTACCTCTCATCACTTTCCAACTATAAAAATCTCAGAAATTGTATTGGAAATATATTTGCAAAAATTTCATGAAAAGAACCAAAATTAAGTTACTCTGAATAGTTATTACCGCCTTGATTTCCAAGTAATGACTGGTGTATTGAAAGCATAATTACTGTAAGCAATTCATACGCTTCAAACTAACTATGACAATGTTTTTGTAATTATCATATGCTATTAAATTATGCGCTGATGAGAAATGTTCTTTGCTGTGGTGTTAATATATAAAACTTGTATATATTTTTTTTAAGTGTCAGCTTGCAGAGCATGAGAGAGCTTAATATATCCCCTTTAGGTAAAAAACTTGTCATGCACATTCAGCTTTTCATACGTGTTGAAAAATGCTCTTTCAAGCGTATTAGCGATTTTTTTTATGTGCCCACCATAATGGGTAACTCTTGCTGCTCCATGAAAATTCCAGCTCACGCTTGTAATACAACAAGTTTTGTTTGGATCTGGGAAAATTATAAATAGAATATTAACCATGTTAATATGTACATGTAAGAAAACTATATAGAATAAAAGAGAAAATACATTGACAGCTCTCAGCACAACCAGGAATTTATAACTAGAATTGCATAGAGGTATCTATTTGTTATTATAAATGCCGAGGAGTAGCTTTAACTCCTTCCACATTTTTTTTCTGCTACTTGGATCACATTCTTGTTTTGTAGCCTAGGCATCAGTGTTCCCAGAATATTTTACGTTACTCTGACACACAATTATTTATCATTTTTGCTATTCGTTAGAGTCGCAGATTATCTAATTATATATGATTTTTCAGTTTACCAATATATATTTACTATTGATTGCATATATATATATATATATATATATATATATATATATATATTATATATATATATATATATATATATATATATATATATATATATATATATATATATATATTCTTCTTTTTCGTCTACATCTTTTCCCACTTTTATGTGGGGTCGATGTTTCTGGCCAGTGTTCTCCATATGTTCCTGTCCCATACCTCATCACCCAACAAACCTTTAGACCTCAGGTCGTCATTGATGCAATCCATCCACCTACGCTTTGGTCTCCCCCTCCCTCTCCTACCCTGTATATCCATTTCCATCACCCTCCTCCCAACATACTGTTCATCCCTCCTAACGACATGACCATACCATCTTAGTCTACTTTCTTGTATCTTATCTGATATTTCTCTAACTTTTGAGGTACCTCTAATTACCTCGTTTCTGATCTTATCGCTTCTTGTCACCCTGCACATCCATCTCAACATCCTCATCTCTGCCACATCCAGTTTTTTCTCTTGTGTCTTCTTTATTGCCCATGTCTCTGCTCCATACATCATCGCAGGTCTCACAACTGTCTTACGCACTTTACCCCTCAACTTAATCCCTATTCTCCTGTCGCACAGCGCCCCAGACACTTTCTTCCAGTTCTTCCCTCCCGTTTGTATTTTGTGGGCTATTCCTGACTCTAGGTCACCATCCTCTGCTACTGTTGATCCCAAATACTTGAACTTTTCAACTCTTTTCAACACCTTCCCCTGCAAATTGACCTCCCCATCCTCATCATCTCTCAACCTCAAGTACTCTGTCTTCTTCCTACTGATTCTCAGTCCTCTATCCTCCATCACTCTTCTCCATTCCTAAAGCTTCTCCTCCACTACCTCTCCACTGTTGCTACACAGTACAATGTCATCTGCAAAGAGCATACACATTGGTGACTGATCTCTAATACCCTGGGTTACTACATCCAAGACCAAATTAAACAGATATGGACTCAAAGCAGACCCTTTATGCAGACCAACATTTACTGAGAGACTTTTCGTCAAGCCCATACTGCTCTTAATATTTGCCTCTGCCCTCTCATACATATCTTGGATGATTCTTACATATTTCTCGGGGACTCCCTTTTCTCTAATACACCTCCACACCTCTTGACGTGGTACTCGATCATATGCCTTTTCCACGTCAATAAAGACCATATGCAGTCCTTTCTGTTTCTCCCAATACTTTTCCATCATTTGTCTCACGGCAAATATGGCATCCACTGTCCCTCTTCCAGGCATGAAGCCAAACTGTTCATCCCCAATTGTCGTTTCCTCTCTGAGTCTCCTCTTTATGATCTTCTCCCATATCTTCATAGTATGACTTAACAACTTTATATACCTCTGTAGTTTCTTCCGAGGAAACGACGGAAGAAAGAGTGGCAAGAAGCAACCCACCACTGGCTACTCTCAAGAATCCGTCACGAGAACTTCTTGGTAAATATACAAAAATCGAATTGCAAAAACGCTGCAGTCAGTTGGGCCTTACTGGTATATGGACAACTAAAGAAAATTTGATTGATAAAGTGATAACATATCATAGAAGCATTGATGAATCACCATCGTCACATGATGCTAACCAAGAGAGAGAGAACGAAACTTACGATTCGACAGAACTGTACCACATATTTCAAAAATTTGTTCGAGAAACTAACGACAAACTTTGCGTGATGAACAAGTCTTTAACAGAAAAGGAGAGAGAAATACATGAACTAAAAAGCAAAATTATTTTTGGCAGAGGAAACCATTAAACAAAATCAAGAAGCAATACAAAACCTCAGTGAAACAAATACCCATGCCAGACGTACGAACACACCCCTTGAAGGAGATACCTTATTGATTGGCGACTCTTGCTTAAAAGAAATAAAATCAAGTGACCTTCTTGAACATGTAGAAATAAGAGCAATTCCAGAAGCAAACTTGGAGTCACTAAAATATTGGATAATTGAGGAACTTGATCATTTGCCAAAGGAATGTGTTATCTACTGCGGAACACAAGATCTACTTGACGAAGATGCCACCTTAGAAACAATTCTTGATACCCTTGGGACTGTAATTGCTGAACTTCAGGGGAAAAACAAAGACATTGAGGTCAAGGTTTGTGAACTAGTCCCAAGTTTGAAGACAAGTGGTTTGCCTGATAGAATATATCAATATAATACCCAGTTGCATGAATGGTGTAATAACAATGGGGTTACATTCATTAAGACAGCAGAGTTTTTCAAATTTGGAACTGGTGATATTGATATTAGCTGTTACGAAATTCGAGATGATATGGACAATGATTTACTTAATAGAATTGGAGCAATCAGACTATTGGATGCTATTTCTTCTGTTTGTACAAGTGACTTTATCTGCCGAGATTGGAAAACAGTAAAATCAAATTTATTTAATGCTAGCAACAATAAAATGAAATCTAATGATAAAAGAGACAGAGGAGGTAGTGACAATAGAGTGAACATGAATGTTAAAGGTAGCAATACAGTTAGATTTTATCAAACTAGAGGCCAAAATACGGGAGTCAAAAATAGTTTCTTGCGTGGTAGACATGGTGATACTGGCTCCCAGGGACGATACAGCAATACAAACACCTGGCTAAGTCATACTAACAAACAAAATAGAGAAAGAAGGGATTATGATTATAATAATTTCTCGCGTGATAGACATGGTGATACTGGCTCCCAGGGACGATACAGCAATACCAACACTAGGATAAGTCATACTTACAAACAAAACAGAGAAAGAAGGGATTATGATTATGTGCAAAGTCAAAGATATGGATGTTATAATTGTGGTGAGTTCAATCACCGCCAATCAAATTGTAGATTTGATCATAAAGTTAAATGTAATGTATGTCATGAATATGGTCATAAGAGTAAATTATGTAAAAATAATGATTATTATTAGAATCATGGCCAAGAAGACAGTGCCGATGTGAAAGTTACTTGTAAATATAATGATAGATTATCTGTCGTACATATAAATGCACAATCTCTGTTATCCCATATACTAGAAATTGAACATATGCTTGTACAAGAAAATATTGATGTTCTTTGCATTAGCGAATCATGGCTGTATCCGTCAATTAATAATGCATTTATTAATATTCCTTCATATAATATTTATCGCCATGACAGTGGTAGAGGTGGAGGTGTATGTTTATTTGTTAAAAATTATTTGAAGGCCACTGAACTAAATCTTGAAACTGAGAAGCACGAAGGAGTGGAAGATAAATGGATCTCTGTCCAACATAAAAAGTTTCCTTCTATTATCATAGGCTGCGTGTACCGCCACCCAAAACCCCGGTAACCTCTTTTAGCTATATTTTGGACGTTTTTAAGGAGATAATTTTAAAAAACAAACCAGTTTTTATATATGGCGATTTTAATGATGATCAACTAAAAAGAGAAAATAAAATGAGTAGACTTATTAAGAATTTAAATCTAGAACAGATTATAAATAAACCAACTAGAATCACTCCCACTTCAGTTTCCCAAATCGATCTAGTAATAACAAACTCCAAACATATGATAACTAAGTGTGACGTAATGCCAAGCCCTATAGCAGACCACGAGGAAATTGTAACGTCCCTAAATATTCGCAAACCAAAGAGACAACCAATCTTTAAAACATTCAGATGCTTAAGAAATTATTCACAAGAATTACTTTGTAGTTTACTTATGAATGAAGTACATAAATTAAATGAAATTCTATATACCGATAATATAAATATACAAGTAAGAATTTTAACCAGTGTCTTATCATCATGTATAGATCGATGTGCACCACTCGTGACAAGAGAAATATTTCGTCCCCCCGCTCCTTGGATAACAGATGACATAAAAAAACATTATGAAAGAAAGAGACAAACTACAAAATGAAGTAAAACTACAAAGAGATAATATCCCTTTAAGAGAAAAGTTTACAGAGCAAAAGAAACAAGTAAAATCATTATTAAGTAGCAGTAAGAAACAGTATTACAAAAATGAATTTCAAAACGCTAAAGGCAATATCTCTGATACATGGAAAATTGCTAAAACCATGCTTTCCAATAACTGTAATAAAAGTAGTAACATATCAATTATACCCGATGAGGTAGATGTAAGTGCTAAAGCAGAAGAGTTCAATAATTTTTTCGCTGAAGTGGGGAAACAAACCTTTGAAAAAACAAAAAAAGAAATAATAAATGAAATCAATAATAGTAATGGTGGTAATAATAATGATGATGGTAGTAGTAATAATAATAGTAATGTTGATAATGGTGAAAATAATAATGATGGTGGTAGTAATGGTAATGATAATAGTGATGATGGTAGTAATAATAATAATAATGTTAATTTTGAAGAACATAGTGCATTCAATAGAAGTAATGATGTCTTTAACCCTACTACAGTAGATTGTAATACAGTAATCTTAGTAATAAAAAATCTGAAAGACTCTAATGCATATGGATCAGATGGAATTTGTTTTCGTTCTATTAGAGATTCATTATTTGTAATAGCATATTATCTGACGGTAATAATCAATACTTCCATAGTTACCAATATTTACCCAGATTTATGGAAAAATCCCCATGTAATTCCTGGTTTTAAAAATGGAAATCCTGACGACGTCTCTAACTATAGACCAATCTCTTTACTACCAATTTTATCAAAGATACTTGAAAAGATTGTTGCAAATCAGTTAAGTGAGTTTCTTGAAAAAAATAAACTTATTGCAAAAAGTCAACACGGTTTCAGGCCAAAATTATCAACTGAAACTGCCTTATTGAAAATATCAGATGAAATATACAAAAATATAGATAAGAAAATATCATTGCTACTACTACTCGATCTTTCTAAAGCTTTTGATAGTGTTAACCATACTATTTTATTAGAAAAATGCAAAAAAATGAACATTGACCCAAGCTGGTTCGAGAACTATTTAAAAAACCGCTACCAGTCAGTCAGAATAAAAGATGTAGTTTCAAGTCGCAAGAAGGTATTGTTTGGGGTCCCTCAGGGATCGATCCTAGGACCTATACTTTTTCTAATATATGTTAACGATCTAGTAAAATATTTACCTTAATGTTATGCCTTTCAATATGCCGGAGGGCGCCGCTAGGGCCCGGCCCCCCCTCCGTCCCGGAGGGCGCCGCTAGGGCCCGGCCCCCCCTCCGTCCCGGAGGGCGCCGCTAGGGCCCGGCCCCCCTCCGTCCCGGAGGGCGCCGCTAAGGCCCGGCCCCCTCCGTCCCGGAGGGCGCCGCTAGGGCCCGGCCCCCCCTCCGTCCCGGAGGGCGCCGCTAGGGCCCGGCCCCCCTCTGTCCCGGAGGGCGCCGCTAGGGCCCGGCCCCCCCTCCGTTCCGGAGGGCACTGCTAGGGCCCGGCCCCCCCCTCCGTCCCGGAGGGCGCCGCTAGGGCCCGGCCCCCCTCCGTCCCGGAGGGCGCCGCTAGGTCCCAGGCCCCCCTCCGTCCGGAGGGTGCCGCTAGGGCCCGGCCCCCCCTCCGTCCCGGAGGGCGCCGCTAGAGCCTGGCCCCCCCTCCGTCCCGGAGGGCGCCGCTAGGTCCTGGCCCCCCCTCCGTCCCAAGAGAGAGAGAGAGAGAGAGAGAGAGAGAGAGAGAGAGAGAGAGAGAGAGAGAGAGAGAGAGGATGAGTATTTATGAAATACTTCCATGCATTACTGTAATTAAGTATTCAGTATTAAGTTATAGGTAACTGAATAAAGTAATTAAAATGTAATTGTTATGCAGTTTATATTGTAGTTTGTAATTATGTTAGATTTATGGAGACACCGTATGATACGTTTTGAAATTCAAGTTAGTAACGTCAAGCCATTTTCTCTATATTCTCTCTCTCTCATGTAATATTAAAGTACCCCAGTCAAGCTGCCTTTTTTACTATAAATTAATTGTCTTTATTGACTAGGTATTTAAGAACCTTGGAAAAAGGACTCAATGGCCAAAGCCTTTTACTGTTTAGTCTAGTCTTAGTAAACAACAATAAGCTCTCTGTTATTGCTAAGTACCTCCTCTGTGTTCATATTAATGAAGATCTATCTATCTATCTACCTTGGCTGTTTCCCCTTTTAATTGGGGGTAGCCGACATCGATTTCCCCTTTTAAATGGGGGGTAGCCGACATCAAAAACAGAAAACAATAAGGGGATTACTTCGCTCTATGGGCAATGACGAGGGAGTTAGCGACCGTTCAGATGGCACTGCTGCAGTGCCACAGCCCATCCTCCCGGCTCTTCCACAACCTGTGTCGCTTCACAACTGCCAACTCCCCTACTGCATCTACTGTAAGATGGTTCATGAAAAGTAGGTTTACTGATCCAGTTCTTCAGCTCTTAGGTTATGAGTCTTCTTATACCCTGCTTGGGTTCGGAGACGAAAAAATGAGATTGTCATTAGTGAGGAAAGGGTAAAGAAAAATCCTCTCATGTATTCCATACTTATAGTAGCAGGCGATGGAAAGGGATATTTTGATGGTCTTCGAATTATTATTCCACTGTTTTACTTCATGTGTGTTGTGGGAGGCGACTAAAAGGAATAGGGATAAGGAGGCTGGTATTCTATCCGTATTTAAATATTTACTTGTTAGGAAATTATAGAAATGTTGAGCATATGTTTGATAATTCTTTTTTTTGTTATATATATTATTATTATGATTATTTTTTATTATTATTATTGTCACGTATATTTCAGAATACCAAAACTTGTCATGCATTGTACTAAGTATGGATATAGGGTATATAGTGTGTCCATTTTCATTAATAAACAACTAATCGACGATCGGGCGATTACTCTTGACGTTAATATTTTAAACTCAGGTGTTTCTTAGATTAAATTTAGGAGAAAAGAGTTAATCATGTCTTTGACATCTATCTGCTTGATAGGTTGAAGAGAATGGGGCTGAGCGAGAGAGAATTCCTCCTTAATGTATCCTTCGTGTGAATTCTCACGTGGATTCTGAAGGACTCTTTTGCTTTGCTAATCTCTTGTATTAAAGGATTCCATCTGCAGCCTCGTCTACTGGTGGGCATAAAGCTAACATTATATATATATGTGTGTGTGTGATTACCTAATTGTGATTACCTAATTGTGTTTACGGGAAAGATGTGTGTGTGATTACCTAATTGTGATTACCTAATTGTGTTTACGGGAAAGAGCCCAAAGCTCGTATCTTCCCGTCTCCTGATCGGTTCCATTTTTAGACTTAGTGATACTTATCATACCTGTCCTTAAAACTATGGATTGAGGTAGCATTAACTACCTCCTCGCTTAGCGAATTCCAATTATCAACTACTCTTACACTGAAAAAGTATTTCCTTACATCCTGCAAACAAGTTTTCTTCCGAAGCTTCAAACTATGACCTCTAGTTCTAGAGCCAGCCATATCGAAATATCGATCCCTATCCACTCTATCATAACCATGAAGGAATTTAAAGACTGTCACCATATCCCCCCTTACTCTTCTAGCTTCGAGTGATGGCAAGTCTAATTCCCTCAGCCTCTCATCATAACCGAGATTGCGTATTTCTGGCACCAGTTTCGTGGCATGTCTTTGAACTTTTTCAAGCTTAGCTATGTGCTTTTTCAAGTGCGGATTCCAAAAGGGGGCTGCATATTCGAGTTTTGGCCTCACATAGGTTACATAAATATTTCTGAACATTTCCTTGTCCATGTGCCTGAAGGCTACCCTTACATTTGATAAGAATGCATATGCTGCCCTTACTACGCCATTTATATGTATTTCTGGAGACAAATCTGCCAATATGTTTACTCCTAGATCTCTCTCATTTTCTGTCTCCTGAAGCTGTACTCCAGCCACCGAGTAGTCAAGCTTGGGCCTTCTTGCACTTGTACCCATTCTCATTACCTTACATTTTGAGGTATTGAATTTCATTAGCCACTTTTCTGACCACTCATGCAGATTATTTAGATCCTCCTGAAGTTCTCTACCATTGTTCTCGTTTTTTACTTTCTTCACAATCTTTGCATCATCTGCAAACATATTCATGAATGAATTTACAGACTCTGGTAGGTCATTTACATATACAAGGAACAAAAGTGGCCCTAAAACTGAACCCTGTGGAACTCCACTACTAACTCTTCTCCATTCAGACACTGAGTGTCTTACTCTAACCCTCTGTTCCCTTCCTTCTAAGTAAGTTTTTATCCATTCCAAGACATTTCCACCTATTCTAGCCATTGATTGCAGCTTCCTAATAAGTCTCCCATGTGGAACAGTGTCAAACGCTTTCTGGAAGTCTAGGAATATGCAATCTGCCCAACCCTCTCTTTCCTGTAAGATTTGGCTTACCTCATCATAAAATTCTAATAAGTTTGTTACTGTTGATCTTCCTTCTCTGAAGCCATGTTGCCTCACTGACAAAAAGTTGAAGGATTCCAAGTGAAGAGAGATATGTTTCCTTAGTAGTTTCTCCATAAGTTTGCAAACTATGCTGGTCAAGGAAACTGGTCTATAGTTCAGAGCCGTATCCCTCCTTCCCTTTTTGAAGATAGGTATCACATTTGCTTGTTTCCAGCATCTTGGAATCTCCCCCGACTCCAATGACTCCTTAAATATGATACTTAGTGCCACTGATATTGTGTTTGCGCATTTTTTAAGTGTGTGTGTGTGTGTGTGTGTGTGTGTGTGTGTGTGTGTGTGTTTGTGTACAAACAAACACATACAGGGTGATACATATTCTTTTGTAAAGAGGCGCATAAAAACATCGTATAATAGTACAGAACAATTTATTGCATCAAAGTAATGATGGACCAATAAAGACTCTGTAATACCCTCAATACTCGTATTTTAGCGTGGAAGCCTAACGCATATCGTACATTCTGATCGGAGCAATGACTCGATTCTGCAAGATTTTGCACGATTCTGCTATAGGTGGACCTAAGGAAAAGTTCGCGTGGACATCGTTATATCCCTTCCAATTGTTAGAAACCCAACGTTCACTATGGCTCAGTTTGTAGAAGCACTGAGGACATGAGGAGGAACTATCCGAAAGGAGATTACATCAAAATGAATGAGCCTTTTGCAGCTATTGACTGGAGAACCTTATTTTACAACAAATCTGTACAAGAAATGTATGATATCTTTTGTGAGAAATATGGGAAAATAGTAGATTGCTGCATACCTGTCACCAAAGTAGGGGTGTAATTCATGCCAGAGAGAAATGGTTCGATAATGAGTGTAAAAGAGCTAAGGAGTGGAGAGACAAATGCTGGAATAAGAGGAGAAAAAACATAAATGCCTGGCAAACCTACAAAAGAGCAAGAAATGATTACCTTAGTAAAAGAAGAGAGGCAGAGAGAGATTATGAGAGGGACATCACCAGGAGGGTTAAAGAAAATCTCAAGCTTTTCAACAGCTTTATCAGAGGAAAACTGAAGGTAAAAGAACAGGTTTTAAGGCTTAAGAGAGCGGATGGAAGCATCACTGAGACGGATGAAGAGATCTGCAAAGAATTGAACAATGAGTTTCAGTCAGTATTTACAGCTGAAAATACCCCACCCCCTCAGATTGCAGATATAGAAGCTCAAGGGCCGGTATTAGAGAACATCAACCTTACAGCCACAGAGGTATGCAAAGCGCTGATGGAGTTTGATGCTCATAAAGCTACAGGTCCTGATGATGCATCCCCTCATGTACTTAAAAAATGCACAAACTCAATATGAGTGGCACTAAGCATCATATTTAAAAAGTCACTGGAGTCAGGGGAGATTCCAAGATGCTGGAAACAAGCAAATGTGATACCTATCTTCAATAAGGGAAGGAGGGATACGGCTCTGAACTATAGACCAGTTTCCTTGATCAGCATAGTTTGCAAAGTTATGGAGAAACTACTAAGGAAACATATCTCTCTTCACTTGGAATCCTTCAACTTTTGTCAGTGAGGCAACATGGCTTCAGAGAAGGTAAATCAACAGTAACAAACTTATTAGAATTTTATGATGAGGTAAGCCAAATCTTACAGGAAAGAGAGGGTTGGGCAGATTGCATATTCCTAGACTTCCAGAAAGCGTTTGACACTGTTCCACATAGGAGACTTATTAGGAAGCTGCAAACAATGGCTAGAATAGGTGGAAATGTCGTGGAATGGATAAAACCTTACTTAGAAGGAAGGGAACAGAGGGTTAGAGTAAGACACTCAGTGTCTGAATGGAGAGGAGTTAGTAGCGGAGTTCCACAGGGTTCAGTTTTAGGGCCACTTTTGTTCCATGTATATGTAAATAACCTACCAGAGTCTGTAAATTCATTCATGAATATGTTTGCAGATGATGCAAAGATTGTGAAGAAAGTAGGAAACGAGAACAATGGTAGAGAACTTCAGGAAGATCTAAATAGTCTGCATGAGTGGTCAGAAAAGTGGCTAATGAAAGTCAATACTTCAAAATGTAAGGTAATGAGAATGGGTACATGTGCAAGAAGGCCCAAGCTTGACTACTCGTTGGCTGGAGTACAACTTCAAGAGACAGAAAATGAGAGAGATCTAGGAGTAAACGTACTGGCCGATTTGTCTCCAGAAATACATATAAATGGCATAGTAAGGGCAGCATATGCCTTCTTATCAAATGTAAGGGTAGCCTTCAGGCAAATGGACAAGGAAATGTTCAGAAAAATTTATGTAACCTATGTGAGGCCAAAACTTGAATATAAAGCCTCCTTTAGGAATCCGCACTTGAAATAGCACATAGCTAAGCTTGAAAAAGTTCAAAGACATGCCACGAAACTGGTGACAGAAATACGTAATGTCAGTTATGATGAGAGGCGGAGGGAATTAGACTTACCATCACTCGAAACTAGAAGAGTGAGGGGGGATATGGTGACAGTGTTTAAATTCCTTCATGGTTATGATAAGAGTGGATAGGGATCGATATTTTGATATAGCTGGCACTAGAACTAGAGGTCATAGTTTGAAGCTTCGTAAGAAAACTTCTTTGCAGGATGTAAGGAAATACTTTTTCAGTGTAAGAGTAGTTGATAATTGGAATTGGCTAAGCGAGGAGGTAGTTAATTCTATCTCAATCCATAGTTTTAAGGACAGGTATGACAAGTATCACTAAGTACAAAATGGAACCGATCAGGAGACGGGAAGATACGAGCTTTGGGCTCCTTCCTGCAAACACAATTAGGTAATCACAATTAGGTAATCACACACACTAGGAGCAAATATATTAGCAGATTTGTCTCCGAAAATGCATATAAATGACATAGAAAGAACTGAATATGTTTTCTTAGCAAATGTAAAGATAGTCTTTAGACACATGATCAAGGAAATGTTCAGAAATATCTATTTAACTTTTGTGAGGCCAAAGCTTGAAAATGTAGCACATTTTCGGACCAATACTTGAAAAAGCTTATAAAATGCTGGAAACAGTTCAAAGATATGCCACGAAACTTGTGCCAGAAATATGTAATCTCAGTTGTGATACAAGGCTGAGTGACTTAAACTTACCATCACTCGAAGCTAGAAATTGTGGGAGATATGTCGAGGGTTTTTAAATTCCATCATGGTTTTGACAGAGTGGATAGAGATAGATATTTTGATATGGCTGGCACTAGAACTAGAGGTCATAGTTTGAAACATCTTAAGTAAACTTCTTTGCAGGATGTAAGGAAGTACTTTTTAGTGTAAGAATAGTTGTTAATTGGAATTCGCTAAGCAAGGAGGTAGTTAATGCTATGTCAATTCATAGTTTTAAGGACAAATATGATAAGTATCATTGAATATAAATAAGGAATCGACCAGGAGACGGGGAGTTGCAAGTATAGGGCTCTTTCCCGTAAGCACAATTAGATAATTAAAATTAGGTAATTACACACACACACACACACACACACACACACACACACACACACACACACACACACACACACACACACGTTTAGGATATTGGGAAATTTAAGTATGAGCTACCGAATGGAAGAAATGATCACTGTGTGTTGTTGATGCAGTATATTCGAAGATGTTCTGCCTGAGAGTAAAAGGACATAGAAGAAAATGTTTAAGAACTATCTAAAAAGAGATTACAAGAGGATAACGACCAATTAAACAGGATAGTTAGCTGTTGCATACCACCTACAAGAATAGAAGATATAGATAGTTCAGTTAAAATATGTAAGAGGGCAAAGGAGAAAAGGGACAAATGCTGGCACAGGCATAGGCGAAGAAAGAGTATAAATGTTAGGCAAAATTTAGAATCGAAAAAGAAATGAGTACCTAAGTAAGAGAACAGAGGCAGAGAGGTCATATGTGAGAAATATAATACGAGAAGACCAAAATATCCATATCTTTGTCAAGAGAAAATTAATGGTAAATGTATAAGTCTTAAATCTGCAAAGGACAGATGGAAGCATTAATGAGACAGATGAAGAAATCTACGAGGAATTCGACAAGGAGCTTGAAGTCTATAAAACTACAGATAGAATACCCCGTGCACGATACCACAGAAAGACTAGCCCACCCTCTCATATTGCAACATTGAGAAAACAAGCACCAGTCATGAAGAACATCCAATTTTCAAAGACAGAAGTATGCATAGCACTGATGGAATTAGATGATCATAACGATATGGGGTGTGATATTATGTCCCAATATGTACTTAACAATTTGCTGTACCGTTATCTGTAACAATATGCATTAAATATAAAAAGTCGATGGAATCTAGGGAGATTTCCAGATGCTAGAAACAAGAGAACGTGGTACCCATCTTCAAAAGGAGAAAGAGACACAACAATAGAATATTAGACTGTCTCAAAACTAGCAAAGTTTGCATAACACATGTCTCTTCACATGAAGTCCTTCTAGTTAATTCAATGAGGCAACATGGCTTCAGAGAAGGTTTTCATACTGAAATGATTTGAGAGGTCTGTATATACTGCATGTTCTTCAAGCTTCAGAAGGAGGTGATACAGTCCCACGTGGGAGACTCATTGAAATGCTGCAAGTGATGCAAAATAGATAGAAATGTTTTGAAGTGGAAAAGACATTTAGTACGAAGGAAGCAAATGGTCAGAGTAAAAAAAAAAGCAGCGCATGACTAGAGAATAATTAGCAGAGGGTACAGAGGGGAGAAACTTATGGCCATTTCTGTTTTTTATGATGTAGTTGATGTGCCAGAGTTTGTATATGTAACTTAAAACATGTTGATGCAAAATAAGTTTAGAGCGTAAAAGATGGATATTGTGGAAGAGAAGTTCATTGCAGACGTAAATGGTTTGACTGAGTGGTTTAATAATGTGGATGAATAGTTTCAATACTTCAAAATGTGAAATAATGAAAATTAGTGTATGAGAAGACAGTTTTTGGTATTCAGTATTGCTAGAGGAGCTTAAAAAATCTGTGAATGAGAGATCTAGGGCTGAATATTTTGTCAGATTTGCCTCCGAAAATGCATAATAATGAAATAGTAGAGGCAGAATATGCTTTCTTAGTAAACATAAGAGTGGCATTCAGGCATATGAACAAGAAAATGTTAAGATATATTTATATGATTTACGCGAGGCCTAGGCTAAAAAATGCAGCACCCTTCTGAAATCCGAACGTAAAGATAACATGTAGAAAAATGGATAGAGTTCAAAGACATGCTACAGAGCTAGTGACAGAGATGAGTAATCTCAGGTACGTGGAAAGCTTGGAGGAGCTAGACTTACCAACACTCATAGCTAGAAAAAAGAGGGGTATATTATAATGGTTTTCAAATTCTTCTATGGTTTTGATAGAGTGAACAGGGAACAATACTTTGATGAGATTGGTTCTATAGCTGAAGGTCATAGACTGAAGCTTGATGTGAAAGCCTCTTAGCAGGACTTAAGGAAATAATATTGTCTAGGAATAGTTGACAATTAAAATTTGCCAAGAGATTAAGAGGTAAATGAAAATTGCATTCATAGTTTAAAAGGATATGCTAAGTGCTAGTGAGCAAAAAATATAAAGCAACCAGCAGACGGGGAATTAAAGGTAATTAGGCATATATAATTAGGTAAATATTTCATAATACTCGCAACTGTAAATACTCGCTAACAGGTCATTCTGAGATACGATCCAGTAATCTCAACAATCCCAACAACCACGTGAGAAAACTTTAAAAAATTCATTGTTGAATATGTTGCTTGCAACGAAATATAATAGATATTAAAGCTATATTTTCCCAAAAGAAGAAGGAAAAAACATGGCGCTATTAACTGCTAAACAATTAAGATCAATGAATATAGTCTGCCATTGAAGAAAACGTACTTTGAATTTATAGTTTTCTATAACACGCTAAGTTCTGTTTTCTTTTATACATTAAATGAGTGACTAATATAATTTGCTCTCTCTCTCTCTCTCTCTCTCTCTCTCTCTCTCTCTCTCTCTCTCTCTCTCTCTCTCTCTCTCTCTCTCTCTCTCTCTCTCTCTCCTCTCTCTCTCTCTCTCTCTCTCTCTCTCTCTCTCTCTCTCTCTCTCTCTCAATTCCTTTCAAAGTCAAAGTCAAAATTCTTTATTCCATCAATAATAACCATTATTATTGATGGAATAAAAAAATTTGACTTTGACATTGACTTTGACTCTCTCTCTCTCTCTCTCTCTCTCTCTCTCTCTCTCTCTCTCTCTCTCTCTCTCTCTCTCTCTCTCTCTCTCTCTCAATACCAATTATTCTATCTCTATTTTTATTTCTGAAAGAAGCGAGAACTTAACTATGCTAGTTCTCTTATATTAGGATTTATAATTTAATGTATTAAGAACTAGGAAGGCAAATCCAGAAACATAATGTTTTCCCTTGCTACAATAACATATCTTAATCTGAGTCTGACATGATACATTCCACATGATTTTCGTGAGTAAATTTATTATTATATATATATATATATATATATATATATATATATATATATATATATATATATATATATATATATATATATATATATATAAATATATATATAT
>JAXCGZ010019325.1:0-5000 GCA_037179515.1 Halocaridina rubra | reverse complement strand
CCCTCCGGGATGGAGGGGACCAAGCCCTAGCGGCTCCCTCCGGGATGGAGAGGGGCCAAGCCCTTGGGGGGGCCAAGCCCTAGCGTCCCCCTCCGGGATGGAGGGGGAGCCAAGCCCTAGGGGGGCCATGCCCTAGCGGCCCCCTCCTGGATGGAGGGGGCCAATCCCTAGGGGGGCCAAGCCCTAGCGGCGCCCTCCGGGATGGAGGGGGCCAAGCCCTAGCGGCGCCCTCCGGGATGGAGGGGGGCAAGCCCGGCTGCGTCCTCTAGGACAGAGGAGAGCAAACCCGGCGGCGCCCTCCTTGCAAACTTTACACACATCGGAGAAAATACTATCTTCCCAATATCCACGTTGTAGTGCAGGTTAGATATAGGTTGCTTGAAGACTTGTTTCTAGGTTTGTGAGTTCTCGTAGGCTGCAAGCTTCTATAGTCCGGCACACAAGCAAACACTGACGAATAGGAAAGTTCTCCGCTTCCAGAGAAGACGATAATTTTTTCCAAATGTAAGTCTTCAGCGACCAGTGTTTAAGGCTTTATGTTCCTCGGTGCTCTTCCGAGGAATCTGGTTATATGAAGCAGAGAAAAAGAATTATCGTACATTTATTGAATGGTAATGACACCAGAAAGGACAGCAAACTTTACACAAGTATTGAAGTTATGCTATGTTTTGATATCAATGATGAAGACAGAGTAGAAAGAAGCATCTTCTGTTGAGGTAATTAGGTCTTTTCCAGAAATACTACTCGGATATAGGTTTTTCGAAGACTTGGTCTTCAGATGGGAGAGAGAGAGAGAGAGAGAGAGAGAGAGAGAGAGAGAGAGAGAGAGAGAGAGAGAGAGAGAGAGAGAGAGAGAGAGAGAGAGAGAGAGAGTAATACACCTTAGGATGAAATTTCGGAGTATTCACTTTAAGATAAGGAATTCAGGAATACACCTTAGTATAATACGTCAAGGGATGCATCTAAGTATGAAGAATATATCGCTGTTGGAGCTTGTGTTGGTATAGCTTAATTTTACGGCCGCATGTTCTTCTTGGCACCGACGCTTACCGTGATCTGGGCTTGGAACCGGCACTAAGTTGAGATTGATTTGTTCCCCCAGTGGATTCTTGAATGGGCCACCCACCAGAGGTTGGGTCTTACCTTGTAAAGATGCAGTTGAGATATAAATATTAAGTCTCAAAAAATAATATACAATTACGTATGGTGCAGTGAATATAAACTTTATATATATATATATATATATATATATATATATATATATATATATATATATATATATATATATATATATATATATATATATATATATATATATATATATATATATATATATATATATATATATGTATATCTGTATATATATGTATATGTATGTGTATATATATGTATATGTGTGTGTATATATATATATATATATATATATATATATATATATATATATATATATATATATATATATATATATATATATATATATATATATATATATATATATATATATCCTGTGCCCTGTGGGGCGGGCACAATATCAAAGAATAGCCTCACCGTATTCCCTGCGTGTCGTAAAAGGCGACTAAAAGTGGACGGGGCGGGGGGACTAGGAATCCCCCCCTTGTACCAACCTCCTGTGAGACGTCAAAGAAGAAGGGGAGTAGAGGGGAGAATAACTTCTCCCCAAACTGTTTTCCTTTTTTGATGTCGGCTACCCCCCAATTAAAGGGGGAAACAGCCAAGGTATATGTATGTATGTATGTATATATATATATATATATATATATATATATATATATATATATATATATATATATATATATATATATATATATATGCATATATATATATATATATATATATATATATATATATATATATATATATATATATAATATATAATATATAATATATATAATATATAATATATAATATATATAATATATATATATATATATATATATATATATATATATATATATATATATATATATATATATATATATATATATATATATATATATATATATATATATATATATATATATATATATATATATATATATATATATATATATATATATATATATATATATAGAGAGAGAGAGAGAGAGAGAGAGAGAGAGAGAGTTAAATAGGACTGGCCAGGATATCTCGATGTTATGTGTTTCTTCAGTTACGCTTCTTTTCCTATATATCCCTACAACTACACCGAATATTTCGACGTATTCGTCACACATCTCTTATTATCCCTTCACATCTGATAAGTTACAACACTCCCCATCTGTTTCTCTTTGCTCTTGTTTTTCATCGTTATTGTATTCATGTTCTTATTTCACCTTATCCGTAATTTGCTACTATTTCTTAAATGCTTTCTCTGTGTCTGGACCCAATGAGGAAAATTTTTTTTTCCCTACCAGTGTCACAAATTTGTAAAAAAAGATACTGAAGTTGATCAAAGGTTTCCCTACTATTGATAGCAGAGAGCTGTCTAGGTTAGAAGGTTCTAGACAGGAACAAAGTCAAAGATTCGAGATAAAAGAGCGTCATTAAGCAAGGTGATGTTTTATCACTGATGCTGCTTCATCTGCATTCGGATGGCGTAATGAGATAAGAGATGGCATAATAAGCGTTAATGGAGGAAAAAAAAGAGTATTTGATAATGTTACCCATAACTACAATGAAAAATATTCTTTGATGTTACATTTACTGAGTGGTGTGATTTATATGTTAATGATGTAAATTCATCATCATTTAATCTTAGTTCGCTATTGTATATCTGACATTGTACTTTAAACTTGTTAAAAATGCTGCATCCCTATTACTTATGGTCTGTGAAAGCATACAGGACTGAATGCTGTTCTGTAATATAGAAAAGGGGTAATAATTTATACCTTCACTTTGTGGGTGCGTGAGCCTGCTGTACACACACAGACCTTCAAGAATGCAAAGAAGTGTTCATTAGACGATACAGAACACAGGAAGAGATGGGAAAGATCAAAAACTTGTTGCAATAGGCAAGAAGATTAAATGATGAAAGAAATGAAGAAGAGAAGAAAAATTTTCGTTACAGAATACTTCCAGACAAAGGGGAGATAAAGAAGATAATGACAGAAGATCAGGGGATGGGGCCTCATTAAGATTGTTATACACAAATGCTGATGGACTAGCTGGTAAGGCAGTAGAATTAAAAGATAGGATTCACAACAGTATAATAATAATAATAATAATAATCCTTTATTCCAATGTACATTGGGTATTTAAATAAGATACATATATATTCCAGATAGACATCTGTGGTGTACGATATAGACATACTAAAACAAGCAAATCATAAAGATGAGTGTACCATTAAAATTTACAAGTAAAATCTTCCTTTAAGAGCAACTTCTTAAGATTATATTTAAAAGTATACACTGAACCAGCATTTTTTAGTTCTCTGGGAAGCTGATTATATAAATGAGGTCCACGAATGTTTATATCTCTTGAGCCAATATCAGTTTTAGACCTTCGTACTAATAAATCTTCCCCTTGACGGGTAGTTAACCCGGTAACTGAGCTTACTGTAGAAAAATTATACAAGCAATCAGGAATATTGTTTCTTAGTATATTAAAAACAAAGGTACATATATCAAAAACATATTTATCTCTAATCTTTATCCATTCTAGATCTTTTAAAACAGGAGAGATGTGCTCGTATTTTCTTACATTGCCAACAGCCACTCGTGCTGCAAAGTTTTGTAACTTTTGTATTCTTTGTAATTGAGTCTTATTGGTACATCCCCAAACTTTGAGACAGTAATTAATTAAACTCATAGCTAAGGACTGGACAATTATTATACGAGTTGATGTTTCAAATGAGTCTTTTACCCTATTTAGATATATTAGAGTACCCATTACTTTTTTATAAATTTCATCTATATGCATTTCAAAATTCATGTAACGGTCAAAATAGACACCTAGGTTCTTTACCGAGTTCATTGGCTTAATGATATTACCGTTAAAATTTATATGAAGATTGTCATCAACTTCTGATAATAATTGTCTGGATCCGATAAGAATAGATTGGGTTTTAGTTTCATTAAGTAACAGACCATTTTTTAGAAAGTAACGTTTAGCCATATACAAAATTTCTTCTGCTCTACGAATAATATTTTCTAAATCATTAATTTCTCCTTCAATTAAGATTTGAGTATCGTCAGCATATTGAATGACATAACAGTTAGGTAAATATTTTACTAGATCGTTTACATATATTAGAAAAAGTATAGGTCCTAGGATCGATCCCTGAGGGACCCCAAACAATACCTTCTTGCGACTTGAGACTACATCTTTTATTCTGACTGACTGGTAGCGGTTTTTTAAATAGTTCTCGAACCAGCTTGGGTCAATGTTCATTTTTTTGCATTTTTCTAATAGAGTGGTATGGTGTACACTATCAAAAGCTTTAGAAAGATCGAGTAGTAGTAGCAATGATATTTTCTTATTATCTATATTTTTGTATATTTCATCTGATATTTTCAATAAGGCAGTTTCAGTTGATAATTTTGGCCTGAAACCGTGTTGACTTTTTGCAATAAGTTTATTTTTTTCAAGAAACTCACTTAACTGATTTGCAACAATCTTTTCAAGTATCTTTGATAAAATTGGTAGTAAAGAGATTGGTCTATAGTTAGAGACGTCGTCAGGATTTCCATTTTTAAAACCAGGAATTACATGGGGAGTTTTCCATAAATCTGGGTAGATATTGGTAACTATGGAAGTATTGATTATTACCGTCAGATAATAAGCTATTACAAATAATGAATCTCTAATAAAACGAAAACAAATTCCATCTGATCCATATGCATTAGAGTCTTTCAGATTTTTTATTACTAAGATTACTGTATTACAATCTACTGTAGTAGGGTTAAAGACATCATTACTTCTATTGAATGCACTATGTTCTTGAACATTATTATTATTATTACTACCATCATCACTATTATCATTACCATTACTACCAC
>JAXCGZ010019324.1:50000-66777 GCA_037179515.1 Halocaridina rubra | reverse complement strand
ATGGCTCTTACAATCTCTAATCGTCAGAACCACTTTGAAACAGAATGGCACATGGCGTTCCTGTATGACAAACAACCCCTGTCAACTCAACAAGCAATGGGAATATACTATTAGATGCATGGAGTCAATAGCTGAACAGAATCTTTAAGAGCTCTGCTACAATAAGGCTGAAGTTCCTTTAGTCTCATGTTATTACATAAATAGTATTAAAAACAAAATTTAGCTGAACGAACATTAATCAAGGCTAGTTTCTTAGTCGCTGTACAAACAAACCGTCGACATCATGTCTAGGAGTCGACGGACTAAAATCGGAAAAAACAAATATTTAGGTCATGTTAGTTTGGGTAAGTCCAATTATAATCATAGTACATTGACATTTTACCCAAAAACATTGAATCTTTTTTATTTTTATTTTTTTTATGATTGTGACACCAGGACGGGCCAAAAAAAAATTATAAAATAAAACAGCCCTCATCGGGCCTGGGCACCAAGAATACATAAAGTAAAGAGAAACAGAGATGGAGAGTATAATGACTTGTCATATATGAAGGGATAATAAAAGATGTGTAATGAATATTCAAGAATATTCAGTGTAGCTGTAGGCATAGAAAAAGAACCGTAACTGAAGGAAGACTTAACATCGAACTGTCCTGGACAGACCTATTGAAGTTCAAAACACCTTCAGCTGTAGTATCGCAACGGGCGAATGGTGCCTGTCGACATCTAGCGTTTCGATACTACTTTATTTGTCATAGAGAACCTTTCTTAAAAGGTTAATTGTGAGAAGAGAGCACAAAAAGCCGATGGTGTTCAAACTGGAAAGTACAGATGAAAATGACGGCTCTATCCTATGTGTGTCCAACCCCCCCCCCATTCGAATGGGGATTAAGAGTGACACACAAAACGGCAAACACCAAGGCTAATCATCCAAATTATGAGTAAAACTATACGTACACAAGACTTGGACATGTGTATTAATATTATTTTCACTATATATATATATATATATATATATATATATATATATATATATATATATATATATATATATATATATATATATATATATATATATATATATATATACTCATTTTCTAGGAATGAAGAAAACTAAAGAGTGTAATATGCAGAAGACAATAAAATCAGTCAAGTTCAAATTCTTTAACAGGTTTAATAATGCAGGTAAGAATAGCTCTTGTTTTCAGCTTCTGTCGTCAGGTGAACACTCATTAGCTCCAATATAACGAGCAAAGCACAAACAAGCAAAGTTATGAAAGCAAGTTTGGTTCTCTTCGAAAACAAAAAAATACTCCACAGAGATTTCCACAATTTCTGCAATTTAAGTTTTCTTAGAAATAAATAATAGTAGTCACACATTTACCAAAAAAATATGCTTCATATGCTCTCTGTAAAATCTCCAAATGTAATGGTATATAAAAATAGTAATAGTATAAATGAAAAAAAAAAAATATGCCCCAAGATTTGGTTAACTTCTTTGACCATCTTCCTCAGTAACAAATAAGAAAGGTCATAAATAATACAAACTCAATATTTCCTAAACTTCTATAAAATACTGCTCAAGAACAGTAATACATATAGGCTATACATACACATACATATGCCTCATTCACCCCTGTAAGATGGGTGGCCGAGCCAAGAAACGCGCATTCACCACGATCCACACACCTCAACCACTCCTCTCAGCTCCATGGGGATAAAAGGTTGCCACGTCTCCTCCCCTTCCACCCTGCTTGGGTCACCCACAAGGTAGGTGAGCAAGGCTATTCTACAATGAGGACCGACAGCCGCAGCTGGTTTACCCCCACCACCTCATCACATGGCAACTTCCCTCACACCCGTCCACCACATTTCACTGAGTTAGTAGTCATGAATATGCCTCAAGATCTGTTTAACTTTTGAATATCTTCCTCACTTATAAATAATATTAGTCAAAAATAAACAAATATCTGTCACTTAAGATTCTTTTTTTTTTTCTAAGTTCTCTACAAATATTTGCTGTGTGACAAATATGAAGAGGTCATACTCTTTGGTTGGCAAGAAATATGCTGAGGCAAGATAACCCCCCTACCCCCAAAGAGATATTTTGCGATGCTTGTGAATCCTTCAGACCTGTAATTTTGCATTGCTGCCCTAGACCATTTAACTCAGAGGTAGAGGATATACGTCATATACATTAATGCATTAATATGTGTGTGTGTGTGTGTGTGTGTGTGTGTGTGTGTGTGTGTGTGTGTGTGTGTGTGTGTGTGTGTGTGCGCGCACGCGCGCGTAAATGTGTATAGGTCATCTACAAAGGCAAAATGAAACGACGGAGTGTTGAGATCTCTCAGACTATTTTAATCCATACATAAACGTACACAGGTGTACTTTGGAAGTCTATATTCTTTCAAACATTTTGCTGAACAGAACAGCTGTTTCTTGCATTTGCAATTTTCTTACTTAATTTTTCTATATTTCTTACTATTTTCTTCTCATTATTATGGAGTTGATTTAATAAGTCAAGAGAATTTTGGAGTATTGACCGTTTCGTATAAATTTATACATTTTCAAATGAGTGATTAAATAGGAGTGGATAGAGTTCATTCATGATTTCTAATATCTACTTTTGCTTTATATTCACCAGAATCATTCTATTCTCATTACAGAGGAGTCTTCAAGATTCTTCTCTGGAAGCCTCAAGCACAACTACCTCTATCCACCGTTTTTACTTTTCTGTACACACACACACACACACACACATATATATATATATATATATATATATATATATATATATATATATATATATATATATATATATGAGAGAGAGAGAGAGAGAGAGAGAGAGAGAGAGAGAGAGAGAGAGAGAGAGAGAGAGAGAGAGATTAAGAATTTCAGGATGAAAATGAAAGTCCAAAAGCCACCAAACAGAAATCAAGGAATTACAGTTTGTTAGGTAAAGTTTGATTATGAAACCCCTTTTAGTTCCTGTCATGATTCGTACTCTATTATAACCTCGTCCCAAAAAGTATGATTGAAAAAGAAAATTCCTTAAGCTTTCTAGTTGGCTAAATATTTGGTTGTTGCATAATGCACGAAACGCAAACCATCATGCTTCTCAGAACAGCATACCCGTGTTTACCAACAAACCCTCTTTCTCTAAAGTGCCCTTAAAATTCTATATGTAAGTAATATCGTTTACAGGTAAGTGGCAGTGGAACTAGCAGCAGCAGCAAAAGCAGTCATAGTAGTAGTAGCAGTCGGGCAAAACACGTAAAGTATCTAGATTTGAGGACGTAATTCCTAAAAGTAGAACAGAGAAAGAAGGATGAACGTAAAGGAAAAATTGAAGTTGGTGCACGAGATGTTGTCCATTTTGTTTCAGCCAAAGAACCTTAAACTCGGCAGCCATCCTGGCAACTTATACAAGCTAGAAAGGAATTGTTCCTAGTTACTAAAACAAATCTTTCATTATTATTATTATTATTATTATTATTATTATTATTATTAGTAGTAGTAGTAGTAGTAGTAGTAGTAGTAGTAGTAACAAAAAAAATTGTTGCTGAATATTATTTACAATTCAATTGTTCTCTATTAAGTGCAGGACTCACAACCGCACCACAGGTACTATAGCAACGAAAACCAACAAAAATTAAATACTTCCCTATTAGTAGTGGTAATAGTTGTAGTATAATGGGTTGTTATTGCACTTTAAGACAATCTTCTTAAATGATAGTGCTAACAAAAACACCAAAACAACTGCAACACCGAAATAAATAAAAAATAAATACTACCTTAGTAGTAGTAAAAAAACATTATATTTACTTATTTTACTATGATAGGCTAGGCCTAATTATAGGACACAACCTCACTCTAAGATCTACAAAAATTGCAAGGAAGAGAGAAATACCTAAAGGTTAGCTAGGCTACGTGCTGTGATTGGCTGTTATTGATCGCTCAGTAAAAATAACCAAATGCCATAAATAGCGACTGAATAAAATCATGAAGCAACCTTAAAGGAGAAGTGTGTTCCAAAGACATTATAATTCTTCTATTCACAGCATATTCTACAATACTATCAACATGACAAAGTTATTTAAAGACTTTAGTTTTTCATATAATAAAAGGAGTCAATTGTAAAATTCCGACTGACAGTTGTTCCATAATTATACCACATGACCAGCCCTATCCTAACTAGATGGCGGTTAGATAGATATTAAGTTAGGTTAGAGAAATACTACTACTACTACTACTACTACTACTACTACTACTCCTGCTGCTGCTATTATTATTATTATTTTACAAATACTACACCTACTACTGTTACTGATGCTATGCTGTTGCTACTAAAAGTACTACTATTACTACTACTATTTATAATAATAATAATAATAATAATAATAATAATAATAATAAGTAAATAATCTTGAAACAGTTACGAAAGTGACACCCTTAATTAGTTATGAAAGTGGCAGAACATTCACCCCTAACCCCCCCCCCTTTTTTTTTTTTAAACCCACGGTTGCAAAATGAAAGGGTCATATTACCGGACCTCTTGAAGGGCTTCGAAATATGTCCGGTATATACGGGGGCAACATTAATTTAATCATTTACCAATTTACTTGAGTTTGGCGCAGACCGTTCCTTAGGCTCTCCACTAATTATACTGCCATAATTAGAATATTATATTTACAGTTGCTTAGTCAACGAGAGAGAGAGAGAGAGAGAGAGAGAGAGAGAGAGAGAGAGAGAGAGAGAGAGAGAGAGGGGGGGGGGGGGCTGCGTATCAAAACATTTACCCTCATGGTGACGAGCGATATTCTGCCTATTTAAGTACCCATCCTTGATTGCTTATAACTACCAAAGATTAAATATTGTCGCCCAACAAAGTTGTTTAATCTATATATATATATATATATATATATATATATATATATATATATATATATATATATATATATATATATATATATATATATATATATATATATATATATATATATTAGGAATCGTGTAAAAAAATTGAATTAATAAAATAGAAAATATCAAAATTTTCTCTCAATGAAGTAGTTTTAGTACAAAAAATAAAGTTTTACATTAAATTTTACCATAATTTGTAAGATAAAATAACTGCATGAATTATAAACTAAAAACGCGCAAAAAAAGCTAAAACAAAGAATAATATAAGAAACTAAATTATATATAAAAATAGAATGAAAGTAACTTATAAGAAAACTAAATACATGAATAGACGATACAAATAAACTATTAAAAATTAAAAGAAAATAAGACAAAGTAACAAAAGTTGCACTATTAACATTCTGTTACATCCCTGAAAACGGTAAATCTTTAAATACTACCATATAAACCTTACATAGCCTTATGTACATGGACACAGACTACGCTTAAGATGTGCAAGTCGTGATCTTGAATCATAGAAGGTAACGTACCTCTTTCCATAAGTCAACGCACTTGTATATTCAAATCTTGTAAAATCTGTATTTAATTCAATAATTGAAACTTTCAAGACATTACCACAAACCATGCCACTCTTTTCCATAGATAAAAGGGGCATTACAGAGAATCTTGAGTAAGTAGTTACTGGAAAGTAACATATTTAAAAATCTAATTGGTAACGATATTTTATGCCGATATATCTTCTAGCCCTTTAATTTCAGTGACAGCCCAACCCACCCCGAAGTCTTGGGGTATAACGTTGGCAGCAAAACTCTGAGTCTCATAACTCAGTCAATTAACATTCGTAATAATACAATGAGACATTTCCGTATACGGCATGTCTTAAAATCCTTCAACAAAATTATCAGCTACCGTTCCAACCTCCTCTCCAAAGAACAATATCTTTAACGTCAAAAATCACCAAGTTTTGTCAAACCATAAGCTATAAAAATAATCATTTTGTTCCTAAGGACCTTCAGCAAATTTTCCGTATAATAAAGTAGTCATTAAATAAGTCTACTTAACGATCAATAAACTAAAATTTTTACAAAGTGTCTCCCTGTATGTCTAAAAACTCGCCCCCAAAATCGCTCATATATCCTCCCTCCCATGTCCTCTCCAAGGAGCCAAAACGTAAGCTCTGAGAATCTTCAGTAAGTAGGCGGGGTCTCTTAAAAGGTTTGAAGGTCAAGTAGGCTATCATCCTTCCGTGTATGCTACCTTTCTCACTCCTCCGAGATTAGAAGACTGGGCCATTCTTATAATCTGGGGGGGGGGAAGATTTGTTCGTGCTTCCGTTCTTTTTTTTAAACCTAAAAGCAAGTACCCTTAATACTCTTCTTTTCCTGCACCTTAATCCCACTGTCAGGTAGGGTCGTTGTTTAATTAACTTCCTCGTTGTCTGCATCTTATCCCACTTCTAAGTGGGGTCAATGTTTCTGACAGCTCTCCTCCACTTTACCGTTGACATGTATCTTCTGACAGCTGTTTTATACACATATTATTATTCTCATCAATACCATTTATTTATTATTTTGTAATTGTAAATTCGTGTTTGATTTACCAATTATCCTGCGACTTTTTGTTTATTCTTAGTTAAGTTTTTGTAGGAATCACCTTGACACAGGAAAACTACTTATTTAAATTTTAACTCCACATGATTTTAACAAAGAAGTCTTCCAGTCTCCTCCAGTGCTTGTTCTAGTTTAATTTCTATCAAACTTTCTTTTTTATTTGTTATTTTTTGGCTTATACCTCCACTTACAATACAAAGACTTCATAAATTTATATTGGCGATCAGAGTTGACGAGTTTACTGAAATGGCTTGGTTAATGAAAAAAAAAAAGAAAACTGTTCGTGTAGGCCTACTCTTACAGGTTGGAAGTAAACCACGAAATAACTAGAAATATAAAACCTAACAATTATTTTATATTTCATAAAAAAAAAATAATTCCTCATACCAGAATTACTCTATCTGATAGTTTTCTTTTGTATTAAAGAAGAGTAAATATTGTTCCATATAAACTAATGTGGAAACCGATTCATATTAATGGACATAAAATTACTTTTCTTTTTGATAAGGTGATATATCATTGGTCAATAAATCTCTCTGCTGCTACTCTTCCACCTCAGCTGAGGTTTATTCTTATATATCATATCAAAGCTTTGATAGATACAAAAAAAAAAAAAAGCCACAGAGCATAATAACCATTAGTCCACAAATGTTTGAGTAAAACCCACAAAAGGTCACTCAAATGACGTAAGGATATATAATCAAGGGTCAGTTAAGAAGGCTTAAATGTCCAGTCTTTATTACTGGCACCTTCGAGTTTCCAGCCTCCGCCTATAGGTGGCACCACTCCTGGCACCATTGCCATAAAGTCGGCATTTGGTCTCTTTTTAACACCAAGGTATTTATGTTTTTCAATTTACCTACTTTTCGAGCTTATGGCTTCGGTGTAAAAGGATGCAAAATAAAATGTAAGTAATATCTTGATTTAACTAAAAAAAACACAAAAAGCGTTAATAAACTGCACCGCATATGGAGAAGAGCTGCGCGCAAGTTCAGGGGCCACACCCGCCGTAGTGTCAAGACCCGTCAAATGGGCGTCAGGAAGACCCCTCAGGCAAAGGGCGCCGATAATTTACTTCACCTAAGTTCTTCATTTTCGCCAACCCACCAATTTAGCCTTCCTCCAACTTAGCCCGAGGTGTGCTCAAAACATTTTCATAGAGAAAACGAGTGTCTAATATTGATATTTCTGCCCACGTCCTATGGCTCAACCAGAACACTGGCAGGATTTTTATTCGCGACTTACCCAGTAGTAGAAGTTTGATATCCTTGGCGGCTTGTATACCATCTTCCTTGAGGTTCTTCTCGATCTGTTTGCTTCGGGCCTGGGCGGCCCTTTCCTCGGCAGACATGGCACAACCCATTGTGGGGCGGTTTTGTGTGTGGTCTCTACTCCTCACCGACCACCACAATAATGGCTCCTACCGGCCTCCCCCACCACAAGTGGCCAAGCCACACCAACAATTTCCAACACACAAAACACAATTCACACGCTCGCAAACACTCTCACACCACCAACGAGCAAAAGCAGCTGATACCTCCCCGTCTTTGCCCTTAGAACTACACACTGACGGAGGACTCATTCGCTCAGGCGCCCCAGCGCTCTCTCACTCTTGCTCTCGCTCTCTCTCTCTCTCTCTCTCTCTCTCCCATACCATCAACAACCACCAACACCCACGCTGTTAATTACAGTCTTTTCGAAGGTAATTACTTTCTCTAACTTGCCAATTTCCACAAACAGCATTATGACTAATAAGTATGTACAAAGCGGTTAATTATACAAAATTAGTCTTAGAAATTAATGGTAACTGAAAGAAGAAAAAAATGGTCTATTATCGTACACTAAGGGTTCATGGTAGAAGCTCTCACGCGCAATCTCTACCACGCGCAATAGTGTAACCATTCATTCTTACCACACCCAAATAATACTCCATACTACATACGTTATTCAGAACGATAATATATAACATGATAATTTGATACTATATAAAAAGGAAACGAACCTAATATTATACCAATAATAATATCAGAGATGGTGGGAAAATAATCACGATAAATAAGTACATAGCACCTACATGGGTAGGGCAGGGCGCACGAGTATTACCACAGAAGCGGATCGGGAAGTTTATCATCTCCCATTCCAACATAATATTTTGCACCACCTTTAAGACCACAAGCATATAATTACATAATCGTAATTATTATACGAATGGAATTGAAAAAAAAAGGAATTTCAAATTCGAAAGACTCATCTAATGCTTAAGAAGTCATCATCACATACAAAGCTCCGGTCAAAATCAATAATGACAAAAGAATTCAACTTATCACTCTCTCCATGATAAGCTTCTTTCAAATCCGTGATTCCCTTTGACTTACCTTTACTAGAGTCACGGGCATAAATTCCTTTTTTTTTTTTTTTTTTAGCAAATAAGGAATATATATATATATATATATATATATATATATATATATATATATATATATATATATATATATATATATATATATATATATATATAATACTATGAAAACTTGTACACGCTACCCAGTCAGTCTCTCTCTCTCTCTCTCTCTCTCTCTCTCTCTCTCTCTCTCTCTAGCCTGCTGGCTAGTACAGTGGTAACGCGCTGGCTTCGCATTCACGAGGTCGAAAGATCGGTTCCCGTCCAAGACCGAGAGTTTAAGCTGTTTACTGGCAGGAACTGCTGTGATTGGACACCACAGTGGGGGGTTGGGGCTTGCCCTGGCTGACGAATACCCATAGTATTGAAATGGAAATAAAGTTTATTATAAAGTTTATTACTCTCTCTCTCTCTCCATCATACTTGCATAATGTATTTCCTTGATTATTCTAAAGAGAATATTATCTCTCATTCTCATTTGCTCTTGCATATTTTCCCTAAAACATAAATAGATTCTCTCTCTCTCTCTCTCTCCAACTAGGTTTTACTGGCATTTAAGTATATTCCCTGAGACCTAAAAAATTGTGCTCTCTCTCTCTCTCTCTCTCTCTCTCTCTCTCTCTCTCTCTCTCTCTCATAATAGCGTGTGATAGAATGATAGAAAGTCTTGCAGATAAGGTGAGAATTTTGAAGCAGATGCTGAAGAGGTGAAAGCCTTACAACACAAGGTGGGTTTGCTAGAATCTGACATTGTCCTACTTAAAAATGATAATTCTAGGTTGACACTGCTATTAGAAACATCTCCACCTCTCAATTCAGTACTGTCACCTAACAACGATGATGTCCCTTCTATCAACAACCCTCAGGTTTTGCAAACTAGGTATTCTGTCTCTACTTACAATTCCTTCAGTGCATTGGAAGCCGAATGTGACAGTGGTAGTGAACAAGAGGTAGACTCAGATAAAAATAATAGTCAACAAGACAACCTGAATACACCATCTAGCATAAATAATCAACTCAGTAACAGGTTACAAAATAGTGATGAAACAACAGCGTCCTTCCCCACTACTTCTAACAACATAACAACAGGCACTAACCAGAACAAGATTCTTCCCAGCACAAATAACCAACCTGGTAAAGAGTTGCAAAACAGCGAAGAAGATATAGAGCCCATCTCCACTACTCCTAACAACACAGCAACTATCACTAACCAGGACAACCAAATTACACCTTCCAGCACAAATAAACAACCCAGCAATAGGCTGCAAAACAATGAAGAAAACAGAAAAGACAAAATAGCAGCAGTCTCTAATCTAAACATTCTATCGAAGTCCTCTCCCCCACAGCCACAGTTACCCAATAATGCAAGTGCAAGGGTTACAGCTCAAATATATATTCGCATTCCTGGCAACCCCTTTGAGAGAGAGATACGTAATATATTGACAAATCAAGGCATCCCCTCTGAAGAAGTCTTGATTAAGGAGCTTTCTCGCAAACCAGATTGGGTCTCCTTCGAAATAACAATATCGAAAGGATCTGAATATGTGCCTTACAAACTGAATCAATGGCCTACAGGCACAATTGTCCAGCCATTTTGCTGGGGCAAACAATGGACACAACCTGGGTATTCTACAAAATATCCCAAACTACAGTCATACCAAAATAAACAGCAAAGAGCTTATGAAACAATCTCCTATCCGCGAGACTACAGAAAGAGACACAATACAAACCTCTCTTATCGCCGTCCACGCACAAGAGACTTCTCCTGGAGAGATGGCTCTTACAACCCTAGACACTCACCTAGGCATACAAACTTTGGGGAGGCCCTATCATACCATGGCACGTACTCAAATCAGCGTTACCCATCCAACGGCAGGTACAGACACCAGGATCCATGGGCTAACCCCAGAGCACACTTGATGAATTCCCAGCAGAATCACACAGTCGAAACAAGTCATGGACTAACCCAAGAACAAACTACAACTATGACTATGGATACCACCCTAATGAAACATGGTAAGAATGTAACATTAGTACATGTGAACGCTCAATCCCTGCTAGCCCATTTTGAGGAAATAATAATGCTAACAAAAGACTACAACATAGACATCCTCTGTGTAAGTGAAACTTGGCTTCCTCCTACAACTGAAAATGAATATGTGAATATCCCAGAGTTTAAGATATTTCGCAATGACCATGGCCGAGGGGGTGGGGTCTGTATTTATGCTAGAAATTATCTTAGTGCATCAGAAAAAACACAGGTTTAGAAAAAACTGAAGAACTCGAAGATTTATGGATCACTGTACAGTATCAGAAACTTCCATCTTTCATTGTAGGGTGTGTTTACCGTCACCCTAAAGCACCTACCAGTTCATTCAATCATCTGCTAGACACATTCAGAAATGTGTGAGCCATAAACCCATATACATACTTGGTGGCTTTAATGATGACTTGCTCTCAGTATATAACAAAATGAAAAGAGTGATCAACACTGTGAAGTTAACACAAATAGTGACAAAACCGACCCGCATAACCCCTAATTCTAGGACTCTTATAGATCTGATAATAACAAATAAAGTGGAAAGTATACCCTATTGGGACGTAGTTCCCTGCCCAATTGCAGACCACGAGCTGAACATTTCTATGCTAAACATAAACAAGCCCAAAAGGAAGCCTCTCTTCAAGACATTCTGGTGTCTAAAAAATTACTCCCCTGATATCTTTTGTGAAACATTAATCAACAACACAAATGTACTTATTAGAATTAAATACACAGATAACGTCGATTTGCAGGTTGAGATTCTAACAAAAGTCTTCCTTGAATGCTTAGATAGTTGTGCACCCATTGTAGCAAGAAAAATAACCCGCCCTCAGCCCCGTGGCTAACTAGTGACATCAAAGAGCCAATGCAAATCAGAAATCAAATACAAAAAGAGCTAAAAATTAATAGATATGATATGACTCTCCGAGAACATTTTAAAACAGAAAAGAAACGTGTCAGATCTCTTATCAATGTAAGTAAAAAAGACTTTTACAAAAAACAATTTAATGATTCTAGACATGATACAGCAGCAACATGGAAAGTGATAAGAAGCATGATACCAAATGAAATGAGTACCTCAGAAAGTTATGAAAATATTACGGAGTTGAAAGACAAAGCGGAAAACTTTAATAACTATTTTGCTAACGTTGGCAAAAATACCTATGAAAAAACACAAACAACATCAACTCAGTGAATATGAGTAATTGCTTAAATGACAATTCTTCCAATGTAAACACAAGAGAGTACTTCAAGATAAATCCTATCGATTGTGCTACCCTAATTCTTACCATAAAGAGCCTAAGAAACTCTGGCTCTTATGGTCCAGATGGTATACCATTTCAGTTCATCAAAGATGCTCTACCCATGATTGTATCTTATATTCTAACTATTATGAACACTTCCATTGTCACTAAAAAGTTTCCTGACTCTTGGAAAATATCACATGTAATACCTCTGTAAAAAAAAAGGGGGGGACAGAGAAGATGTGACAAACTATCGTCCCATTTCCCTGCTACCCATTTTCTCTAAAATATTAGAAAAATTGTTGCATGCCAACTTATGTCATATTTAGAGTCAAATAGACTATTATCTATTAACCAACATGGTTTCAGACCGAAACTCTAGACGGAAACTGCACTGCTCAAAGTTACGAATAGTATCTATAATAATATAGATATGAAAAAAATATCTCTGCTTGTATGATTAGACTTATCAGAAGCCTTCGACAGTGTAAACCATGAAATTCTTTTAAATAAATGTACTAACCTAAATATTGATCCGAGCTGGTTTAGCGAGTATCTATCTAATCGTAAACAGTCTATACGTCTTAACAACATTATCTCTATGCCAAAAAATGTATCACTTGGTGTTCCACAGTGATCAGTACTTGGTCCTATCCTCTTCTCCATTTACGTAAATTATCTATTTTCTTTCATTTCTGACTATCTAGTCGTACAATATGCAGATGACACTCAACTACTCTTTAGTGGTGATATTAATAATCTCCCAGAGCTAACTTTAAGAGCAGAAAACACTCTGTCAAAAATTAAAACCTATTTTCAAGAAATTGGGCTGTTAATTAACGAAAGTAAAACACAATGCATGTTTATTGGTTCAAGGTTCCTTATAGCACAAATTCCAGAAAACACAACAATTAATTTTTGCGACAATATTATTACACCTAGCAAAACAGTCAAAAACCTAGGAATTCACTTTGATAACTACATGTTGCTTGATTCCCAGATAGATAAAGTATGCAAAAAGGTTACAGGAACATTAATGTACTTATCACGTATAAAAGACTATTTTGAGACTACCACTCGAATAACTGTTGTTGAATCTCTAGCCCTAAGTCACATTAATTACTGCACAACTGATTGGGGAGCTACCACTAAGACTCAGATAAACAGAATACAGAAGCTTATTAATTTTGCAGCTCGAGTTGCCCTGGGAGGAATAATATAATATGACCACATCACATCAGCTCTCAATAAACTTGGGTGGCTGCAGGCAGAAAACAAGGTCGCTTATGCTATTTATGTTTTTGTATTCAAAATTTTGGACCATCATTATTCTAGCTGGCTATTTGATTTAAAAACAGTCAGGGATATAATGGGAACCAACACTAGACAGAGCAGTGAGCTCTTTATTCACAGAACAAACACAGAAGCAGGTTCAAAGATGATCACTATCAATGGGCCAACACTCTGGAACAATATTCCAGAGCATCTTAAAAATGCATTCTCCTTCATATCTTTCAAAGGCAAACTATATAGTTTTATTTTGGACAAATTGTTGCTGCTCGTTAAGAACTAATTATTCTCATTGTAAGGAAAACAAATATGGATATGATGCCGATAATAACGACATTAGTGTTATTGTTACTGCTTTATTATTAACATTATTGTTGACATTTTTATTACAGCATTATTATTTTTTATGAAAGCTACATTTAATCTAACTATATGTATTACCCTCTTATTTATTAGTTTATTAGTTTAATTACATGTCTACTTATAAGTTAATTTTACAAAAAATATCAGATCTACTACTTTATTATTAACATTATTGTTAAAATATTTATTACAGTATTGTTATTTTCTAGGAAACCATTATTTAATTTAACAGTATGTATTACCCTCTTACTTATTAGTTCAATTATATATCTACTTATAAGTTACTTTTAGAGTGTATAAGAATAACCATTGTACAGCCAAGGTATATGTATGTATGTATGTATGTACAAAAATGGAAATAATTTGTTTGTTTGTTTGTTTGTTTGTTTGTTAGTACAGAAGATATTTTTATTTAAGAATTATCTTTTGAACTCTGACAACTTTTCCCTCTTTTAGATCAAACATAGCTCGGAGCTAATCAAACCGGATGTTTACTACCAGTAGAATCAACTCTATGATATATTCCACAGGGTAGAACCGCTAATCTCATAATATATACGTGAGAACTATGAAACGGGTAGTCCTAATCCTTACTGATGTCCAAACTCGTGAAGATACCGTTTAGCCATCGACTCCAACCATCTAATGTACACGCGTATTTACTTTGTTGAGTTGACCGGGCATAGTACACATATCTAAGTATCCCTTCACATCTGACAAGTCACAGCACTCCCCATCTGTTTCTCTTTACTTTTTATATTCTTCTTGCCCAGGCAGTTTTATTTTTATTTTTTTTTTGGCCCGTCCTGGTACGCACTCGTAAAAAAATTATTATTATTATTATTATTATTATTATTATTATTATTATTATTATTATTATTATTTATTTATTTATTTATTTATTTATTTATTTTTTTATTTTTTTTTTTGCGGTTGTGTCAAAATTAGTTCCCATTCGAATGGGGATGGACAAAAGCAGCTTAGAGCTGATGAATTTAGGCTAGATTCCCTTCCTAACACTTCACGGTGGGATCAAACCCGCTTTTGTCTATGCCTTTAATTACTTGGTAATGCTGTTTTATTTCTATACAAGTTGTCTCTTAAATTTTCTACAGATTTAAATGTCAAGTCATATCAATCAACAGTTGACTGAGTGATTAATATTAATGGACAACATATTTCAGCTGAATATTATGAGTGTGCTCTTACTTGTAAAACAGAAGACCCATTGTAAAATGGAAATAAATGTTTGTTTGAATATTTGCAAATTAATAGGAAAAGAATAGTCTATATTTTTGAAACACTAAAGGGGAAGTACTTCCCTAATGTAACATATTATCGCATACACATACAGAAGTGAATGTATGTATGTATGTATGTATGTATGTATGCATGAATATCAAACCAAAATGTGACAATATAGTCATCATAAAATGATATTATAGCGACAGTAGCCACCCACATGCTCATTTAATCTAATGAGAGCAAGTTAATTATAAAGGACAATTAAAAGACACAAACATGGTCATTATTACTGAATGCAATAATGACATTAATTTCTACTTATCATTTTGTTTATCGGCAGTTTTTCAATGTTTCTCACCTGCCTTTTGAAAAATGGTCTAGGATTTAGCTATGAGTTTCCATGATGCCAACCTATTTCCATGGATCCGGGCTTGGGACAAGCATTAGGTTGAGATGACTTGTTACCCCAGTAGCTCAATTATTAACTACTAGTTATCAGATATGGAAACAAAAGGCATGCTCCAATCGGAATAACTTGGCACAGGCAAAAGTCAATTTATTTTCCTACAGGAGAGCTGCGAGGTGGTTATTTTTACCCTTTGATGACTCGAGCGCGTACGGTCACTGTTCTATCACCCATCTCACACATCTAATGGTGTACTTAATGAGCCTTGCGAGCCTAAAGGAGCTAAAACAAAGGGACGTCACTACCTTTTCCTTTGGTTTCCTCCAATGGTTCTAGGGAAGAGAACCTGTATATGAAATCATTGGATACTTGAACTCAGAATTTTCTTCGTGATGGGGAGGCGTTATGTCCACAGAAATACCGAACGGCAGCGTTTATTATATAAACTGGATAAAAACGACAAAGTTTAAGATATATGACTGACAACTAAGTGATTGCTAATTGGAAACATATAATATGTGTTTCAGTGAAAGTTCAAGAATTTAGTGATGTAAGACGTTCGTGGGCAAAGAATGACAATTCAAGGAATATGAGAGAATTTAGTGAGCAGTGAAGAGGACTTGGCAAATATTAATATGCCCTTCAAGGAAAATGCAAGAAATCAGTGTGTAGTAAATGAAACATACTATAAACCAAAGAATTATTCAAGGAAGATCCATGAATGAAGTGGGCAATGAATGACAAGTGGCAAAATCAATATGTAACTCCATGAAAATGCCAGAAATAAGTGAGTAGTGCATGACAAAGAGAATAAATGAACATGTTGCTCAAGGATTATTGCAAAAAACTTACTTAGTAAATGAGAGTTGGGAAATGTCAACATGTTATTGAATAAAAATGAAACAACTTAATGAGTAAAAGTAAATGATCACTGACAAAATCAACATGTCATTCAAGAAAATTTATGAATTTAATGAGTAATGAATGACTATCTTTATACAGCAACATGTCACTCAAGGAAAATACAAGAATTCGATGTAAAATTAATGAAAAATTGTATATATCATGTTATTCAAGGTCAAGAATTTAATGAGTAATGGGTAACAATTTGCACACATCAAAATGTCATTCAAGGACAATCCAAGCACGTAGTTGAGTAACGAATGACAAGGGACAAAAATCAACGTCACTCAAGGAAGAAAGCACTGACTAGGGAATGACACCAGCCAAAAAATCAATATGATATTCAAGGCAAGA
>JAXCGZ010019324.1:25000-42500 GCA_037179515.1 Halocaridina rubra | reverse complement strand
GTATTTTTAGATCTTCAAAAAGATGGTGTGAGATTTCGTATGCATGAATCAGCAAATATACACAGGGAGTTGATAGTATTATATGAATTTTTATATATGTACAAACTCTCAGCACGGCAACAAATATTTAAGTATAGAATATAGGAATATATTCTTTATATTTCTTCTATGTCAACACGGAGAAGTTTGCATATTATCTGTGACTATGGCATTGTCGACATATTTCTACATAGTCATTATACTCTATCTAAATATGAATATAACCAGGAGGAAAATCTCTCTCTCTCTCTCTCTCTCTCTCTCTCTCTCTCTCTCTCTCTCTCTCTCTCTCTCTCTCTCTCTCTCTCTCTCTCTCTCTATATATATATATATATATATATATATATATATATATATATATATATATATATATACATATATATATATATATATATATATATATATATATATATATATATATATATATATACATATATATATATATATAATATATATATATATATATATATATATATATATATATATATATATATATATATGTAAATGTATATGTATATATATATATATATATATATATATATATATATATATATATATATATATATATATATATATATATATATATATATATATATATGTCTTTACGAGGAAAGCACACTTACACCTATGCTACACACACACATATAAAGGTTTTTAAGCTTCATGATATGGACTGATATTATCATATGGCTGGCACTAGAACCAGAGGTCATAGTTTTAAGCTTCGAAAGTAAACTTCTTCTCAGGCTGTAAGAAAGTACGCTTTTTTTTTTTTGTAGTGTGAGAATCCATTTACGGTCTTGAAAACAGCTATGATAATTGTGAGAGTAGAAAAATGAAACCAATCAGGAGACGGGGAGTTAGAGCATATGTCGTTAATCCGTGAACACAAACAAATAAGATCACAACAAGCGGGCGGAACACATGTCTAAAGACCACATTCCCAAAATAGTTTGAGGGTGAAATTGTAAGCAATCGCATTCTCATTGACTATACTCATTGTTACCCTGTAAAAATGAGGCCTTAGCTTGAATATGAGAATTAAAAACTCATGACTATATTAGCTAAAAAATCCTTTTCTTGTTAAAGCACAGGGAATAATTTATCCACAACCACATGCAATTTTTAAGTTATGTTCTTTACATTACTGACATAATAGGATTTGTGTTTCTGACATCGCTGTCGCTCATTCTGTCACTGTTTCATATTCCTACGTGACCTGATTACTGCCATAGTTATTATACTCGTATAAAGGTATAGAGTTCATAATGGTTTTCTTAGAAAATACAATAGCAGTGCACAAAGTATAAGGTGAAATATAAGATTATTATTTATTATTATTATTATTATTATTATTATTATTATTATTATTATTATTATTATTATCATCATCATCGACCGCTCTAACGTAACCGGTAGATTGGTCGACTAGGGAGGTGACAGACCCACGTTCGAGCCCATGGTGGGGTGATAGTAATGACATCCAGCTTTAATTCCCCAGTTTCAACTAATCTATGTCCACCCCCAAATGTTGACTAATAGTGACGCAAGCAACGTAAAATAAAGAAGAAAAACAGTTGAAGAAAAATGACTCTCTACAATATTACATAAAACTGACTTTGGCTACAAGCAATATCGGTGCACAGAAGAAGAAGAAGAAGAACAACAACAACAACAACAACAAAAACAAAACAAAATTAACAATATAACCAATACGGAAATATTTGACGAGAGAGAGAGAGAGAGAGAGAGAGAGAGAGAGAGAGAGAGAGAGAGAGAGAGAGAGAGAGAGAGAGAGAGAGAGACTCATATAAATAAAGCATACTGCACTATCCTTTTGATGCCTGTATGTTTAATTAATGAACGGATCTAATGCAGATGCTATTGGCCTACTGTCTGACATCGTGATGAAAGTCCGTGTAATACAATCTGCCTTTAGTCAGTGAACCCACGGGATGTGCTTGTAGCTGTAATCTTTTCGTTTATTCAGTGACACTATTTTCAGTGTTAACGTGGTTTATTTATGCTTTTTGTGTTCCATAACATATTCAGGATATATTCTAAAAATGACTCGCATAGAAGATGCGTCCTTTTTGTTCTATAAATCTAAATATGACTCGCATTGAAGATGCGTTCTTTTTATTCTATAAATGAATATCAAGAAGAATGAAAAGGTTGTATGAAACTTAGGGTTTACACGGTCAAACGGTTCGTCGAACGCGGTTCGACAGACAAGTGTTTGAAGTGATGTTCGAACGTGTGAACGGGGTATTTGGTTGTCGAACACGTTTGTCGAACGTGTTCGACAACCAAATACCCCTTTCACACTTTCGAACATCACTTCAAACACTTGTCTGTCGAACCGCGTTCGACGAACCGTTTGACCGTGTAAACCCCCCTCTACTTATTCGTCGGTTTCATTCTGTTCCTCTGTCATAAGACTATCTTCAGTTTATTGAAGATATTTTAGCTTTTTATAATTTATAACAATTACAAATAAGATTTTTTTTGTTATATTCTATAACTTAATATGAAGAATAGTGTAAAGTTGAATGAAATTTTTTTGGCGGCTAACATTTAACTGTCTTGGGCAGTCCTATTTAAGTCCAAAAGACCTTCAGCTGTAGTATTGCAACGGGTGGCTGGTTAATATGTTATTGGCTTTATAATAATGTTATTGTTGGTGTTTCTAAGATTATCATTTTTGTTATTTTTGTTTTTGCTTTTTGTTTTTTTTCGTGATAGCTGTTTATATAATTATTTTTGTCCTTATTTTTGTACTGTTGTTATTGTTATTGTTGGTTAGTAATATTTTTTTATAATTGTTATCATTATTGTTGTTATTGTTACTTTTTATACTAGTGATATTATTATTATTATTATTATTATTATTATTATTATTATTATTATTATTATTATTATTATTACTATTAATGTCGTCATCGTGGTTCAAGCGGTAGCGTCCGCGACTTTGAGGCGTCAGGTCGAAGGTTCGCGCCCCGTCACGGTCTGAGTTTAGCAAGGGCATGCACTCAGGGTAACGATTACATCTGCCAAAACAAGTCCTTCGCAAGAAGGCAACCGTCCTAGCCCTTGATAGAAAAGGGAATCCGTGACATAAAGCCGGAACAATTGTGTTTCTTAGTCTAAAAGGAGTATGGAAGGATAGGAATGGTCTAATATTTCAAATTCAGGTCTAACCTCTCCTCCTTTCAGAAATAAAATACTCTTTTATGTTTTATTTCTATTTAAACTTCACTTTTTTATGGTAGCTTCTATTCGATGTAAAAGTATGTCATTTGGAAGCACGATCTGTTGAAGTATTACATTGCACAATTAGCAAATAAATACAGGGTGATATTAGAATATATCAAGAACGCGGAATACGCCATACAATATCTATATAATACCATAAATAAATAATTAATAAACTAATAGCTAATTAAAATTAAGCTAGATTAACAGAAAAACACAAAATTTTATATAAATAAATAAAAGATATATAAACAAATAAATCAATAAATAAAGTTAAGAAATCCGCGCAGTGATTTACGGCTCTCAATTATCTCTCTCAACTAAATCTATTACGCCACGTGTTGAGCTATTTATGCAGAGGTCTTCTAAACAAGTCTCTTATTATACTAAACAGGCTGTTAATACTAGATGATTTATGATTTCTAGTTCGAAAGGTGTGGGAGAAATATTACTACTACTACTGCTGCTACTGCTACTACTACTACTACTATTGATACTGCCACTACTATCATTACTACTACTACTACTACTACTACTACTACTACTACTACTACTACTACTACTACTACTACTACTACTATTATTATTATTATTATCATCAGTGTAACTACTACTATTATTATTACTAGTGTAACTACTACTACTACTACTACTACTACCACCACCCCGCTATTACTGCTGCTGCTACTACTACTACTACTACTACTACTACTACTTACTGCTACGGCTGTTGCTGCTACTACTACTTTCCCGAAAAATAACGTATGAAAGCTTCTACTACTTCTACGCTATTACTACTACGTCTTTTTTTTTAATACAAATCAATCACGGACCAACCCCATCCTAGCTCGAATAGACTGCCGGCCTAACACTATATAAAATTCTTTGACTGTGATAGTAAGTGGACATTCTCTAAGGCTCTCCTTTAACTCCCTATTAATAATATGATTATCATTATTATTATTATTATTATTATTATTATTATTATTATTATTATTTATTATTATTATTATTATTATTATTATTATTATTATTATTATTATTATTTATTATTATTATTATTATTATTATTATTATTATTATTATTATTATTATTATTATTATTATTATAGCTTTACATTCAACCTAACAGTTCATGAGCCGATCCTTTCAAACTTTCATTTCATTGGCACCCAGAGGTTGGAAAGGGCATTCACTCACGGGAATCATCAAACCTGCCAAAACCAAAGTCCTTACCAAGAAGGTATCATCCTAGCCCTTAGTACAATAGGGAGTTTGTGACGTAAAAGCGATCACAGCCAAGGTCATCATCTTGGTCTTCGCTATCATTCATCACTTCAAGTGATCTGTTCTCATATCGTTCACCACACTATCAGGTAAAGGTGCATGGAAGAACATTAGAATTGCAATCACATCTGGCTAGACAATATCTGATGCAACCAAAGGATATTAGATCTAGGATGACGTCGGATGCAGGTGACAAGTCAATCCAGTGTACCCTTAATATTCCATTTTTTTAAAGACCATCATGGGGTATCTGGACTTGGAAGTTGCTGCTCAGCCGTTAAGAGATCCTTACCGCACTGCAGCTTGATAATCAGCAAGAAAGATGTATTACTTTAGAAGACTTATTGTTGGCTGTAAAAAGTGCGACCTTTGTAAAAGGGTGTGTGCCGCAAGTCACTGACACAATTCACTCGTTTTCCATACAAATACAATTTAAAAGCTTCAATATGCTCTTCTGGAGGTATGCAGGAGTCTAGGTCTTGAAGTGCATGAAGAAGTTCTGCATTGTTGGCTTTCAACAACTCCACGGCTATATTTTTTATTATTTTCTCTAACCGCTAAGACGCTTACATAGTCGCAACCAATTAGAATATACAGTCCAGGGAGAGCTTAACACATTTGCTGACACATAGGCATTCAGCAATATATCAGTAATGCTGACATATCGTGTGTTGGTATGAGTCCCAGCATGAAGGAAAATTGTAGAGATAAAATCTTGCATGTAGCAGGCAAATACCTTCACATGCACAGAGCAGGACCTTACGAGGGCTTTTTCATGGCAATTGCGGGCAGCATGAAGAGCGTGAAAATTCAATCTGGTGTCTGCTACCTTTTGAAAAATACACAGATCTGAAACATTTCGAAGGAAACTGCTATCTTAATGTCATTGTGACCGCTCCTTGATCATCGCTTTATCAAACTCTTACACGAGGCTATATTAAAGGCCATGTCCAAAACAATTCAGAATTGTAAATATTTCATCAGAGTCTGATGGGCTTTTCACACTCACGGAAAGGACAAGTTAATTGGGTATTTTCACCTTACTATGCGTAGCACAGTGATATAAGTCTTGGCCAATAGCTAAAATATCCCAGTCCACCTTGTTTGTTACAGATACTTTCCTTCATGGCAGTAATCTGTGTCATGACGCAATCCGAGCCAACATGTAAAAAGTATGTCAGGCAAGACTATATAACAGTTTATTTTAACCAAAGATGGTGGCCACTCAATTTCAGGATCTACTTCCAAAATTGCTCTAGTCTTCTTGTCCTGTACTTTCGTTGCCAAATATATCATCTGTGACCTCACTTACGCTTTCATTTGCAAATTGAATTCCCCTTTTCTACAACCTGGCCCTTTGAAAGTATTTCTAAAAATAATCTCAGCCTGAGACCTTTTCTGTGGGTGCCAATTATGTGCTGACCAAACTCCATTATCAGTCTTTTTTTTCTGTAACTTACAGGTAGGTGAACTTATGTATTCTTGCAACAAAAGTTCAATATAGTATTCATGGAGGTCTGCCATGTTGATTAATTTAAGTTGTAAATGACATTGTCTTGAATTGGCCTGGGCTTTAAATGCCTTGCCATAGCCTGATTTCTCAGTTTTATATTCACTCTGTTCTTCCATATCAACCCTACATAAGTAATCTTTGCGAGTGGAGTCTTTATAATAGAAGAGGTTTTGATCTTTCATATTAACACAGATTTGTGATCTTTCAACGTCTTTGCTAGTTGCAATAGGTTACTGATAGCTTGCTCGGTAAGACATTGAGTAATTAGCTCCTTCATTGTCATACTATTGGCTGACTTACAACATTTTTCTTTCTGGCAGAAAATATATATTTCAATGTCAGCTGAAGGTAATTGCGCGCCTGACATACGTGTTCTAGGCAATAAACAGCCATACCATTGACTATCTGATGATGGTCCAGGCCTAGGCTCTAGGCCATCTTTTCTTCCGTTTTTTTATTCCCTCAAAGTAATCTTATCTGAGATACATTTGACAGCATTGTCAATGATAGCTACCACACATTCCATCATCGCAGCAACCTGTCATCATATGGTAAATTTAATCTTGGTGCACATCAGCTACACATTTAATTTTTCCATTTTTTTTTTGAACTTGTAAGAGAGCCAATAACTTTAGCCCAACTTAAGTCGGTAGGAATTTGGGATTCTCTATGGTTTTGTGTGAATGATGCAATTCATGACTATATTGCCTCTACTTGTTAAGACTCTAAGCATTTTGATGGAAATATTCTGAATAATGTAAGGACTTTCATGTTCAATGCAGAAATCACAAATCATTCAAAATTACCTCAGTCTTTACACTAAACCAATAAAAAGGATAAATATACTATAATACAGTGAAACATGGATGAACGTGACTGAAATAGCAAAAACTGAGGGTGAGTCACATGAATGTTGTTTCCATGGTTATATTCAAGTTTCCAGGCTACAAGATAGTTGATTCATAATCTAGAGACCTTTAGTATAAATTTTGTACCAACAAACTATCATATGGAGGGAGAGGGGACACTGAACTCTAAAAAACGGACTTTTTCGGATTTAGCTAATAGACAGTTATGTCCTTACTCTTCTCCTAATCCTAAAAGTCTGTCTATTAAATTTCTAACACACCTTACTTTATTCATTATTATAGTCTATTTAGTTTTTTTCTATTTCATTAATTTGCTTTTATGAAAGTACAACCTTTTCGTAGCTCGAAAAGGCGCTCGGCATAACCGTATTTATAAAATTCTAGTTAAAAATGAATAAGAAAGTAAATAAACAAATAAACAAATAAGTGAATTTATAAATCAAAATGAAATTAAAAGAAATAAATCAGAAAGCAATGTCATAACTAATACATAATATATGAAGAAACACCTATACAAATGCTTGAGTAAAACATCAATATTAAAAAAAAACAGGTATGTGAAAAAGTCTGAAAATAAAGATATTATATATCTGAAGATCTGTAATGCAATATTTCCATATTCGAATAACACACATCATAATTTTCCCTGCTTATAAAAGGCTCATTATAGACTACTCAAGATGAATAGTAAATATTCTAATATTAACTAATGTTCTAGTTATGGCAATAACATTTCCTCAAAGAAATGCAGCAATTTTGCTAAATGCCATAGGAATGTTCCAGTCAAATAATATTAATAATTCTCGTTTTATGTGGCACTATTACTTCCCAGTATGAGTGGTGTGGAACAGGACAGTGTGGCTGGGGAAATAAGGTTAGATGCCCTTCCTTTCGCCCCACGGTGGGCTCGATCTTGGGTCTGTCAACTACGGAGTCAAGTACCCTGATCACTCGGTCACCGTGGTCCCCATATACTGTATATTATTATTTGCAGTTTTGTTCAGTGGTAGAGAGCGCTAGTTGGGAAGTGATGAGCTTAACAGTGGCGAGATCGATCCCTCCAGGCAGTCAAACAACATGTCCATGAAGAGACTCGCAACATCAAGAGGAATAAATGGCTAGAGTGGTGTTCCAACCTAGATGCTCACACCTCTGTGGGCCAGATGTGGAGGAGCATCAACTCCTTTGCTAAAGGAAAACCTCCTAAAATCACCCCCCACAGGGATCCTAGCAGGGCAGCAGAAGAACTCGCCATCAAATTCGCGGATAGAGCAAGCTCTAACCAGCTCCCCATCACCACCAGAGCAACACTCCAGGACCTCACCACTGCAAGATGGGAAGAAATAGAAGAGGCTATCAACACTGAAGATGAAACAGATGCTCCATTCTCCCTGACTGAGCTACTAAGAGTAAGCAAAAGCTCTAAGAACACAGCCCCAGGTGCCGACAGAATAACATACACAATGATCCAAAAAATGGGGCCCCAAGGGGAGCTTGCTCTACTCTCTCTGATCAATTTGACATACACACGAAGAATCAGACCAGCCTCATGGAACAGAGCAGACATTCAGCCCATCCCAAAACCACAGGACCCTGACAACCCTCGCCCCATCTCCCTCCTAAGCTGCCTGAGCAAGACGGCAGAAAAGATGGTACTTAACAGAGTCCGCTGGAAATGCCCACCCTTCCCAGAAAACATGTTTGCCTACCAGCCTGGCTTAGGCACCTCAGAATGCATAGCCTCCATGCTATCATTTCTCAACAACAGCCGTGGTTACATCGTTTTTCTAGACCTAGAGAAGGCCTTTGAACTAGCCAATGTGCCGGCAATACTCTCTGCTCTCGTATCCAAGCAGATCAAAGGTAACCTTCTCTCGTGGATCAAGCAGAGTCTACAAAATCGTAGTGCACGAGTCAAAGTAGATGGGCACTACTCCACCTACAAAAACCACGAAAATGGGACCCCCCAAGGTGGAATCCTTAGCCCCTTCCTATTTAATTGTCTCATGGAAAAACTCATGCACATCGCACTACCGCATGGAGCCAAACTCTTCAACTATGCGGACGACTTTGCCCTTGTCACAATAGGACACAGAAACTCTAACAAGACACAGCGCTGCCTCACCAAGATTCACCGAGCCTCCATCTCCCTTGGAGTAAGAATCAATGCCCGCAAAACCAAGGCCCTTCCCATCCACCAGTGGAGACCAGACACTAATCTGGTCATAGGTAATGAACCTGTGGACTGGGTTACCAAACACCAATACCTGGGTGTAATCATCGACCAAGGACTAACCTTTGGACCAGAAATTCAATACTTGCGCGACAGGTGCAGCCAGCGACAAGCGATCCTTCGTCGGATGTCGGGCCTCTACGATGGTGCATCATTTAATGTCCTCAGAACCTTCTATGTACAAGCCATACGCAGCCTCATTGACTATGCTTGTCCCACACTCTGGCTACTAAAAGACCGACAGTGGGACAAAATAGAAGTAATTCAAAACAACGCCACACGTACCATGCTAGGAGCCCCCATGTGGACCAAGAGAGAAAACCTCCAGATGGAATCGGGACTCATTCCACTCAAACTCAGAGCTCAGCAAAGACTGACCCTCCTTGTGGCCAAAACCACCACTGCCCAACATAAATGCCTAGCTGGCACAAATCTCCATCTAGCCCTCAATCGCCAGCCCAACCACCATCCTAGAACCTGGGCAGCCAAGGTCTGCGCTAGCCTGCAAGCACTGCCAGTCAGGGAGAGCATCCTAGCCAAGATACAAGACACACCGCTTCCTGAATACAGATGCCCACCCCCATGGAATGACCAACCACTCGATATAAAGATCGAGCTCCCTGACAACCCCAAAAGCTTGGTAAACCCGCTTGTCCTTAAAAACATATATAAGGACAAAATACAGAGCTGGAGCAGGCCAAACTCTCAAGTCTACTACACTGACGGTTCAGTAAACCAAGATACTGGAGCCTCAGCCGCCGCCTTCATCACTGGAAACCACGTCCTATCCTGGAGACTGTCAAACTCCTGCTCATCGCTCCAGACGGAGCTTGTGGCCATAGCCAACGCCCTTGACTGCTTCATCCAGCAAGAAGCTGACCATGCCCTTATTCTCTCTGATTCTAAAGGCGCCTTACAGGCCATCAAGAAGCCACTCCTCAGAGACAATATTCGCATCATCACGACCATCCTCAGCCACTACCACAGGATAACCAGCCTTGGAAAAGCCATCACTCTTGCCTGGATTCCCAGCCACGTCGGCATCAAGGGAAATGAGGAAGCCGATCAAGCCGCCAAACAAGCCACTCTCAGAGCAGAAATCCAGATATCTCTGTCTCCTGGGATGCAACAGATTAAAAATAAAGCCACCAAGTCACTCCTTAACACCTTAATAACTAAACACAACCTGTGCACAGACATTGGCTCCCCCTCCACCTGGTGGTACAAAGCCACCACTGATCTTCGGTGTATCACCCTGCCGAAGAGCCTTCGACGAAGCACTGAGGTCAATGTGTACCGTCTGAGACTCGGGTACAAGTGCACCTGGCAAATAGTAGAGAATATCATCAAGGAATGCACCTTTTGCCAGGTAGCCTCACCACATCCACTGCTACACTACATCCTGGAATGTGATTCTTTTTCAGAGATTCGACGGAAAACTGGTGCCCCCGCAACATCTAGCGAAGACCCAAATGCCCTTCAGGTTGCTAGCTCCATCATCAGACTAGCAACAAATAACCACATGAACAGTCTATCAAATATTATCAGACAATACCCTCCACCAAGATAGCCATGCAATAACTCTTTCTCTCTCCCCCAAAACAGGAATTCATTTATGTTGTTTGATGTAAACTAATAATTCACAACTGAATATTTATGCTCTCCGTTATCTTTACAGTTTGGCACAATCTCACCTGCGGGCCAATTAGGAAAGTCCGATCATCACCAATAAGAATTCACCCCACCTCCTCACCAACAGGAAAGCCCATTCGCCAGCAAGAGCGAATACCACGTACACTCCGAAGAAAATCTCACCCCACCTGCGGGCCACAAGTGGAAGGTCCGCTCACCCTCAAGGGTGAACATCCAACAAAAAAAAAAAAAATCTGTCTCCATCCCATAGAAATTAGGACTATTTGTGGCACATTCAACCAGGAAAATATTATTTGTGTACATGTGTACATTTTACTCATTCACTCAACATCCTGTCCCGTGGCAGCGGGGTTAGGTACCACTTGTGGGTTTCCTGGCTAAATAAGAACGCTCTGCTATCTGTTTATTCCATACTTGGTTTCGCTTGAAGCAGTTTTTGATACTATTAATTAAAATTTTCAATTAGGAATCTCTTTATACAAGAAACAGGTAATACAACACTGATTCCTTTGCTATACTGAACTGTAAGTATTCATTTTCATACAAGAGTAGTAATGGTAGAAAGAGAAGTAGTGTTGGAGGTAGTGGTGGCATTGCTACTACTACTACTACTACTACTACTACTACTACTACTACTACTACTACTACTAATAATAATAATAATAATAATAATAATAATAATAATAACAATAATAATAATAATAATAGCTAAGGGATCTCCTGTGTGGAAGCAATGGTTTCATCCTTACAAAGTATCCTAAAGAGTAAAAGCTGAGGCAGAGAAAAACTGAATACAATTAATAATTATTATAGTCCTTGGCCATTTAATGTCATTACTTTTGAATTCAGACAAGCTACAAATAGACCATAAACACAAAACAAGGATCGATTTTATTAATATACTCCCTATAATGAAAAGAAAAAATTAAGTAGAAGGAGAGAGAAATAGAGAGAGCGTCGGGAATGTATTGACAACACAACAAAGAGGTACTTGTTTATTTAATTAAGCAAGGAATCACTAATGCAGAGAATCCAGGATTTAAGTTAAATAACACTGGGAGCAAGAAGAAATAATCCAGCCTTTAAGGGAGGGGGAGCTAGCTAGTTCAACTCGGTGCCCATACCAAACCCGGATAAATGGAAAGTTGGCGTCAGGAGGGGCCTTCAGCCGTAACCATCTGATCCACAACTAGCATTAATCATCAAAATGATACTGAGAAGCTTGAACACTGCAAGAAAAAATATAGTAATAAAGAAAATATTGGGGAGCAAGCCAGCGGATGTGGATGCCGGTCCTCAGTCCGGGTTAATGAAATGGTAGGTTAAAAGCCGTAAAACTTTGCTGCAGAACTAACATTAATCTCCAAGAGGATAATGAAGAACAGCTAAAGCCAGCATTTACTTAAAAGAGGGCGGTGAGAAACAGCGATACCTTATGAAGATGGGAAAATCTGCTGAAAGAGAAGAGAAAAACAAGGGAAAGGTTGCTGATAAAGAACGGAGGAGCAAATAATGTCCCAAGGTAACCACGCAGATCTGAGGACACAAAGCCAAAAATCAGTGATGCAATAACTACATCAACCTTGCCGTGAGTCAGAATGTGGTCGAGTCGAGAGTATTGTCTGCTTTTGACGATGCCAAGTTTACAAACCGCAGAAAATAAATATGCAAAAGAAGAAAAAGAATTTGAATTTGTGAAGCAGAGAATGAAACAGCCTGATGCTTCTTGACGCTACAAATGCAAAAAGTGAGAAAATATAGAACTGAAGCAGTTCAGTAACTTCCACTCTTGAAGCCTTGAGTTCAACTCTCCTAACTGGTTCCTAAAATTATCTCATCGCTGGGGTCATCTGGAGTAAACTGTGAGGGGAAATTTCACGTTCCTCTTTAGTAGCACCTTCCAAAGAAGACGAGAAGACGATTCACTGTATTATTACATGGGTAGACTTGAAGGTAAAGAATCTATTAATAATCTCAGAGTTCGATATAGACAAAAATAACCGTCAAACATTTGTTACGTAAACTATATATATATATATATATATATATATATATATATATATATATATATATATATATATATATATATATATATATGTATATATATATATATATATATATATATATATATATATATATATATATATATATATATATATATATATATATATCTGTATGTGTGTGTGTGTGTGTATTCATCTACCACGAGAATGAGCATATAAGCTGCGCGCCAGCCCTCGTGAGAGAGAGAGAGAGAGAGAGAGAGAGAGAGAGAGAGAGAGAGAGAGAGAGAGAGAGAGAGAGAGAGAGAGAGAGAGAGAGATTGAACTGGGGTTTAAAAACTTGAGAAGCTCTTGAAATTCAAGATTATAAGGGCATTTTTGACACTATCAACATACCTTTGCTGCGATACTGTTCCATGATAGTTCCTGCATTTGCAGATGTATTAGCTAAGCATGCTGAATTAACAGAATTTACCACATGACAAACCAAAGTGACACCTACTTATTACCAAATAGTGCTGTCACTGGGAGAAAGGACAACCCACTATAGGGAATTGAACTTCAAACCTCCTGGGTGACAGCCAAGCGGCACATCGACTGAGCCAGTGAAAGGATTCTGATGCAAAACATCACTTCGATGCTTAAATAGATGGAGTGACGTTAAAGACAGTTTGTTATGTAAATATGAGAGTGCATTAGGCAATTTCAAAAGCCGTGACGCTCATGCCGCCATTAGCATAACAAGGAGGAAGAAGCCGAGAGCTGCCAAAACAGATATTAAGGATTGAGAACACACGGAATTTCAAAAAAAATGAAGATGCTATTCTTCTTCTTCTTAAAAAAATCCTTCAAAGAATTCATTTTTCGTGTTATCTTACTTTATGACTTCCTATTAATAAATTTACTCTCATCTTTACGTACTAAAGTCTTCCTTTTATGATTATATCGTCAGTGTTATCCCACTCTATCAACTGCTGTACTGAAGTATTTCACGTCTCTAAAAAAAGTCTTTATTTTATGAATATCTCTTCCGTGTTATTTTACCGTGAAAATTCTTCTTCCCTGGAAATTTACTGCAGGGCTTTAGAGGCAAACTGGATTTCTGTAATGAAGTTTCTCTCTCTTAAAGAAAAAAGAAAAAATATCTCTTCCGCATCATCTCAATGTGTCCCGCCTTCTTCCTTGAAACTGGCTGAATTTAGAGGCAAAGTGAATTCCCGCAGTGAAATTTTTTTCTTGAAATATTCTTCCTTTAAGAATATCTTTTCCGAGTAATCTCACTCTGTAGCCTTTTCTTGCCTAGATATGGTTGAGATAACTTAGGAGTCTAATTCCTACATCGAGTTTATCTCTTCTATTACGTCTTTCTTTCGCGAATACCCCCTCCGTGTCATGTCACTCCAGTGTCCTTCTTAATCTAAATTAATTTCTTTTTTCACTTTAGGGTACAATTAAGAAAGCTTAGGTTAGGTTACTGAGAGAAGAGAATGTCAGAGTGTAAGCTCTAAAAGTTCACAGACATTTCAGTTTCTTAACCTTTTTTACTCTATATCTTTATCTTTTCAAAACCATACACTTAATCACACTAATATACCTTAAACTGCTATCAAAATTATGAAAAGTGCAATTATGGAACAACTGGATAACACATGAAGACATCAACTCATAAGCAACAAATACTTGAAAGGGTAAAACAACTTTAATCATCCAATTAAATAACCAAAAATATCTTAATTGTGATCTGAGAAGAATATATAAGAAAACTTTATTTTTGAAAGATGTGGATACTTTCAAGATTTTAAAAAAGGACATTTCTATATATGAAATTTTTTAAAATGAAATCTGATGTTGGTACACGTGCAAAGACATGTCATAAATAAACTAGGTTATTAGGAAAGACAGAGAACTGCATTTATCACTAACAGAGCCTAGAGGAACAAGGCAATGATGAGATAAATGCAACAACTTTACCTACAAACAATAATATAATGCTTATTAAGCTTAGTCAGTGTACGTGTGTGGAATGTGTCACACACACACACACACACACACACAAACACACACACACACACACACACACACACACACACACACACACACACACACACACACACACACATATATATATATCATATCATATCGATATATTGCGGACTTTGCATTTTAAGTCTATTATCTTTATTTTTATTTTTTCTTAATATGTAAATGACACGACTAGGAAGGTTTTAAGGAACTGGTTCCAGAAGGTCAAGTGCGCGCGCGTGGATTTCATGGGGTGCCTAATTTGGCTGTTTTCAGAGGTGCCCCATAGGCTCTTAATATATGTTTTTCCGTCGTGTTTTTATTTATTTATTTATTTTAAATATGTTCCTTGTGAGTACAGTTGTATGTATGTGAGGGTATTTGTAACTTAAATATTTTACCAGTAGTAGGTTGGCCCATGGCATCAGCCGCCCGTTGCGATACTATAGCTGAAGGATTTTTAAACTTGAATAGGACTGTCCAGGACAGTTCGGCGTTAAGTCTTCCTTCAGTTACGGTTATTTGTTATGCCTACATCAACACTGAATATTCTTGGATATTCATTACACACCTCTTATTATCCCTTCACATCTGACAAGTCATTACACTCTCCATATCTGTTACTTTTTACTTAATGTATTCTTCGTGCCCAGGCTCGGTGGGGTCTGTTTTATTTTATTTTAATTTTTGGCCCGTCCTGGTGTCACAATCATAATATATATATATATATATATATATATATATATATATATATATATATACATATATATATATATATATATATATATATATATATATATATATATATATATATATATATATACATATATATATATATATATATATATATATATATATATATATATATACATATATATATATATAATATATATATATACATATATATATATATATACATATATATATATATATATATATATATATATATATATATATATATATATATATATATATATATACTATATATATATATATATATATATATATATATATATATATATATATATATATATATATATATATATATATATATATATATATATATATATATATATATATATATATATGGAGCAAAGAAAATTACACTAAGATCCAGGAAAGAAATTGCAAACATAAGACGTTTTCGCTCAAAAATAGTGAACACAAAGAAATACACACATAAGCCACTCCCCAAAATTCAAAGGGCAATAATCATAATGAATTAAAATTCGACAATCTTCTGCAATTTGTCAAGAAAGGTATTACTGAAAAGAAGCAAAAACCTGCATTGGTCGTAAACGGTTTTGTCTAACGCATTGTGGTGCAGTTGAACGGACTCTCAACTGACACTCGCCAATATTGGACCACTTGTGAACCAATCGGCAAAGGCGTTGAAAGGATTCGTTCAATTGTTCGAGAACAAGGGCCATTGTTTCACGCCCCGATTGATAAAAGGTAGGTCAGAAGGCTGAAGGACTCTCTTCTCTTACAGGGTTTCAGATCAATGCTACACTCGAGGACAATTTGGACTATATATGAATAAAGCTAAAACTAAGATATATATAAACTTCTAGACCAGTTGTTAGTACAAATAAGAGTACTTTGTATATATATATATATATATATATATATATATATATATATATATATATATATATATATATATATATATATATATATGAGTAAGCACAAACTGTTAGAATACAGCACTAAATGGTACAACTTCAAGAGACAGAAAATGAGAGAGATCTAGGAGTAAACATACTGGCAGATTTGTCTCCAGAAATACATATAAATGGCATAGTAAGGGCAGCATATGCATTCTTATCAAATGTAAGGGTAGCCTTCAGGCACATGGACAAGGAAATATTCAGAAATATTTTTGTGAGAAATATGGGAAGATAGTAGATTGCTGCATACCTGTCACCAAAGTAGGTGTAATTCATGCCAGAGAGAAATGGTTCGATAATGGGTGTAAAAGAGCTAAGGAGTAGGGAGACAAATGCTGGAAAAGGTATAGGAGGAGAAAAAACATAAATGCCTGGCAAACCTACAAAAGAGCAAGAAATGACTACCTAAGTAAAAGGAGAGAGGCAGAGAGAGACTATGAGAGGGACATCACCAGGAAGGCTAAAGAAAATCCCAAGCTTTTCCACAGCTTTATCAGAGGAAAACTGAAGGTAAAAGAACAGGTTTTAAGGCTAAAGAGAGCCGATGGAAGCATCACTGAGACGGATGAAGAGATCTGCAAAGAATTGAACAAGGAGTTTCAGTCAGTATTTACAGTAGAAAATACCCCACCCCCTCAGATTGCAGTGATAGAAGCTCAAGGGCCGGTATTAGAGAACATCAACCTTACAGCCACAGAGGTATGCAAAGCGTTGATGGATTTAGATGTTCATAAAGCTACAGGTCCTGATGACATATCCCCTCATGTGCTTAAAAAATGCGCAAACACAATATCAGTGGCACTAAGTATCATATTTAAGGAGTCACTGGAGTCGGGGGAGATTCCAAGATGCTGGAAACAAGCAAATGTGATACCTATCTTCAAAAAGGGAAGGAGGGATACGGCTCTGAACTATAGACCAGTTTCCTTGACCAGCATAGTTTGCAAAGTTATGGA
>JAXCGZ010019324.1:0-20000 GCA_037179515.1 Halocaridina rubra | reverse complement strand
ACAAAATTCATGGAGCAAACATCTACTGACTTATACTATCACAGACGCTTTAAAAAAAAATGCCTGAGCGCAGATGGGAACAATCATTTGGAATTAATACAAATATGGGTAGCAGAGAAAGAATCATTCTATAAAAGTGAAGTTAAAACACAAACCCTTTTATTAGATCTTAATAGATTGCAGATCCTATAAACAATAAAAAGACCTGAAAATGTTTTTGAAGAATATTCAACATTTTTAAGTAAAACATTTTCGAGTAAAAAAATAAAAAGCTAGTCCAAAAAGTAAATTTTTTTCTTCTGAGATTGCAAGCAGTGGCAAGAGTTGTGTTGTACTCAATGAACTTGCTGAGTTGGTAGGAGGTTACCAAGGATGAATTAATTAGATAAATAATTTTACATGAGATAAAAATAGATAATAATTGATAATAATTATGTCTCACCAGTTATTATGTTACAAGGTAATAATAATATCCTTTTAAAATTTCAGGTATCGATAAAAAAAAAATTAATGATCAGGCCTCTAGGGGGATTAAGCCAGCTCAAACCGGAGTCGGTCCCAATCTCTCATTAAAGGACAAGATTAGGCCGGAAAGAGCATTAGAGGTTAAGAATTCAACCAAACCAAATTCTAATTTCTATGAGACTTGTGGACAATAGCGATCCCTTACGAACTTGGAAGCAAGCTGCATATAAAGGATAATACTTATAAAAGTAATGGTAATAATAATAATAATAATAATAATAATAATTATATATATATATATATATATATATATATATATATATATATATATATATATATATATATGCACACACACACACAGGATGTAAGGAAATACTTTTTCAGTGTAAGAGTAGTTGATAATTGGAAGTCGCTAAGCGAGGAGGTAGTTAATGCTATCTCAATCCATAGTTTTAAGGACGGGTATGATAAGTATCACTAAGTATAAAATGGAACCGATCAGGAGACGGGAAGATACGAGCTTTGGGCTCTTTCCCGTAAACACAATTAGGTAATTACACACACACACACACACACACACACACACACACACACACACACACACGAGATAACAGAACAGAATACTCTCTCAATATAATTAATGCATTTTCAAGGAGTTTAATTAGTCTCCGATGAAATTATAACTATAATCAAGGCCTAAAATTAGATGTCTTTTTTCCAGTAATGCAAATAATAATAATAATAATAATAATAATAATAATAATAATAATAATAATAATAATAATAATAATAATAATAAAAACAATAGTAATGATAATCATGATAATCATTATAACTTACCAAGAAGAAGTAATTTGACATCTCTCGCTGCACTCTCCACAGCCAGCATAAGAGACCTATCAATCTCACGACTCTTGGCCAGGGCCGCTTTTTCCTCCATAGACATTGTACAACCCATTGTGGCACTAAGGATGTGACACTGATGTTTATAATGAAAACTATGATGTTAACATGAAAATCACTAGGTATTTTTCATTTAATTTTCACAGTTCAATAGTTAAAAAACAAGGTAACCTCTAGGTTTGTCAATGATTTTGAAAGTGCATATCTATCCTTCGGTCAGTTAACATGAAAATCGCAAAGCTTTTTAATATTTTCACATAATTTTTTTGGAATCGAACAGAGTAACCTCTTTTTTATTCAGTCAAAGATTTGAAAGTGTATTTCTGTTCTTCAGGCTATTAACATGAAAATTACAAGTCGTTCTTAGCTAATTTTCTCTGTTACTAGTTACATCACAGTGTAGCCTCTTTTCATCAATTAGTGATTCTGAGAGTATTTTTTCTTCTGTAGTAAGATGACATTTAAAATCTGTATCTAATGTTCACAGTTACGATGTACTTTTCTTCAGTAAGTGATATTGAAGTGAATTTTCTTTTCTCTATTTAATAACATGAAAATTATTAAGTCTTTCCTGTATTTGATTTCTACAGTTTAATAAGTATTGAACAATGTAACCTAGTAGTAGGTGATTTTTTTTTTAAACAGGCAGTGCTACTAAATGAAAAATTTCTAGCAAAATATTCGTCAGAACTTTGCTTTTTCTGTCACAGCTTTTGAAAATGATGCAACTCTTTTTATCGAAAAAATATTTCAAAAATTCTTGAATTTTTTTCCTCCTTCTGTCAGAATGGAAAGTCTTTTTCTGAATATTTTTCCAAAATTCTATTTTTTTTCTTCCGCTGTTAGTTTTTTTTGAAATGAAGACGACACTTTCTTGAACAATATTTCAAAAAAATTCTTTTTTTTATTCCTCTCTCTTATGTCAGCGCTTTTGACAAGTAGATAATGCTTTTTCTCAAACAATATTCTTCAGAATTCCTGATAGATTCCTTCCTTTGTCAGCGTATTTTAAATGAAAGCAACAATATTTCTTGAAGAAAAAAATATTATTCAAAATGCTGTCTATATTAATTTTCCTCTATAAGTGTGTTTGAATAGAAAACATTTCTTTCCCGAACTAAATTTTCCAAAATTGAACTTTCTTCCTTCTTTTCCTTCTATTAGTGCTTCTGAAATGAAGACAATCCTATTTTCCAGAACAATCTTGTTAAAAAGACTATTTATTTTTCCGTTGTCAGTGCTTTTGAAAAGAAAACAAACTCTCTCTCTCGAACTAAATGTCTCAATTTTTATATCTTTTCCATTCAGTGCTTTTGTAATTAAAACAACTCTTTTCACGAACAGTATTTATTAAAAAATATTGTTTTTTATAGTTTCAAAAAAACTTACTTTTGATAAATGCACTCGTTAAACTCTATATACCCCATACCACGGTAGTAATGCTAGCTATTTCCAATCCCCCATTCACTCGCTATTCTATAGATGCTTGTTATACACTAATTTAAAGAATTTTCTAATTACACTAGTGGCTTCTTATATGAACTCCAATAAACTGAGAATCTATCGTCAATTTTTGTCAATTTCTATTTTGGAGGGAAGTGAAGAGGTTCTTTTCTAAAGGCTAAGATAATGGCCCTTGTAAACCATCCATTTTTGCCGAGTCATCACGTGCAACCACCAAAAATACGCACATATTTACTAAGAAAAAAGTAAAGCAAACAAAGGTAAATATAATATATAGAAAAAAGTAAAATTCTAATATAACTTATCTTTCATTTTATTTATTTACGTAGGGTATGATAAAAATAAATCTCACTCTATATATCTTCATATTTCTCCTCTTTCTTAACGAATGTAAATAAAAAACGATATATCAGTAAAAATGCAAAAAGAAATGTATATAGAAAAATATATTTTGATGTTATTCGATATTTCTTTGAGCGCTGAGATCCACAAAAGCAATTTTTTTTTATTATTTTCATTAGCTATACAACTCACCACAAGCACCTCCCAAAATACTATATCACTATTTAAACTACATTTGGGAATACATACAAAAATGGCATCACACCCAATAATAACCGAATCTTTAAACTTCTTTCGAAGACTTTCAAAAATAACTGATCATATCATATCCGATATTGGTCTATAGCGCCTATCGACTTTGGCATTTTAAGAATCTTTTTAAACTTGTCGTTTTTTTCTTTTTCTAGATCTCTTGTATGCTCCTCTAGGTAACCCATATTCCGCCCCACACCCTATCCTCTAACTCTAGCAACATCCTCCTCCTCCTTCCCACATTTCAATTACACCCTAATCAATGCACTTAACAAGTAATTGCGCATGTGTACAAAGGTTTAGTATTATACTGTAGATATGTACAAGTGATTGGAGTTATGTATGCTATAGAGGATAAAAATATATTATAATGTGCATGGCTTGCTGTACCTATATATATATATATATATATATATATATATATATATATATATATATATATATATATATATATATATATATATATATATATATATATATATATATATATATATATATATATATAGCACGAGGCCCATTGAATTAGCACCAGGTTCGCAGCCATAAGTCTTAAGTTCGACTCCTTTAGGAAGTTTGAATTCGTAAGAATCTCTTAGAAATAAGGAGAACATCATAGTGTAAAATCTGGTGTGGTATAGCTCCTGCCAACTCATCAGCTCAGTGAGAGCATTATTTGATATGTGAGGCTTATTATGGAACAGTATCTTCGCGGATAGGGGCAATAATGTTCATAAAGGAGCCTGCCTTTATAAAATGAAATGAAAGATATATAAAGGAAAGAATTGATGCATAAATATCTTAATACATAAATAAATAAATATACAACCAATGTATATAAACATACGCAATTAAAGGATGAAAAACAAATAGATAGGAAGGAAAATGGTAACTAAGAACGAACATAGATAATAAGGAAAGAAAAAAGGAAAACATAAACAACCTGTAGAGGAAAAGATCCCTGTCATTTTCTTTTCCAAATCCACCAAGTCTTAGAGCTCTATTTTCGATGGATCCTCTTTCAGCATTCCTAATGACACTTTTGACCTCGACACAAAGGCCCGATTTCTTAAACAGTGTAGACCTAGGATACCATATTGTTAGTTAGCTAGACACACACAAATGGATTTCATAAACGCATCTGACGCGGTTTTATGTATGGCTAGGATCCTGTACGGGTTCCTAGCCATACACAGAACCGCGTCAGATGCGTTTATGAAATCCATTTGTGTGTGTCTAGCTAACTAACAATATGGTATCCTAGGTTTACACTGTTTAAGAAATCGGGACTATGAGGTAACGAGCTCCTCGAATTCTGTAGATTGACTAAATGATGGTATTATTATCTTTTTCCTCTGAATTAGGAACTCTTCGTATCCCTCTTCAAGAATGTGGTTTGGTATGGCTATTCATCTGCTGTATCGACAGCTTTTCCTATATTCATTTAGGTCATCTTTCTCGCTGTTCGCTGGCAACACTATGGTCAGGTATTGGTTCATAGTTTTACGGTCAGAATACCAATAAGGCAAAAGCTTCTTGAAAACTTGGTAAGAAAACTTTTGAAAAATTTAATCCATATATATATATATATATATATATATATATATATATATATATATATATATATATATATATATATATATATTTATACATAAATACATACATACATCCACACCCACACCCACCCACCCTCCCACCCACCCACACACACACACACATACATATATATATATATATATATATATATATATATATATATATATATATTATATATATATATATATATATATATATATATATATATATATATATAATAACACTGAACTGTTAACATGCAGTCTAAGATGGTAGGAAAAGCCCATTAAATAAAACAACGAAAATATATATATATATATATATAATAAAGTACTTATTAATGTCGTGACCTTAACTGGCCACCTTCTCAAAGTACAATTGTACTTTGAGAAGGTGGCCAGTTAAGGTCACGAAATTAATAAGTACTTTTATATATGTATTTTCGTTGTTTTATTTAAAGGGCTTTTCCTACCATATATATATATATATATATATATATATATATATATATATATATATATATATATATATATATATATATATATACATATAATATTTGCTAGATTCACAGCTACAGGTGTGCAAAGTTATTCGTAAATATCTGTCTTTATGCAAAAGCCATAATTCCCCTTAAAAGGCGGGTGGCTGTGTCAAAGCAAAAAACCATAATTTGTGGGATGTTTATATGAGGGGATTTCTAGTCCCTTCGCTCCGCTCCATTTAGTCGACTTTTGCGACCCGCAGTGGAATATGAAGGTATTCTGGCCCCTCCTCAAATAATAATAATAGTAATAATAATAATAATAATAATAATAATAATAATAATAATAATAATAATAATAATAATAATAATAATAATAAATTTATAACGCTTACAATTATGATTTTACATTTAAATGCAAATATCTTAAAACGGTTTATATAAAAAAAGATAAAAAAAAATCACTCATATATATATATATATATATATATATATATATATATATATATATATATATATATATATATATATATATATATATATATATATATATATATATATATATACATACTGAAAGTGGCAGATTTGGACTGACAGGGTAAGCGAATGCTATATATGCGTTGCAATCAGATATTTCCCAAATAACAATTGGTATGTAACGTTATTAATAAATAAAGCAAATGAAAAAATGACAGTTTTGTATAGATAACTAATGATAATTCGAAGTGACAACATAAGTGCTGAATATTCTGTTGGGACCATAATTACTGGCACCATTATCTTTGTGTATTCTACTCTCAGCTCATCCTTTGCTTCCTGTGACAAAAACAGATGGGTGCCACTTTTTTACATATTCTTTTCATGTCGCTCTTTTTGAGCCAAACCATTTCAGTCTGACACGAAGAATGTGTATGAAAACTACTGTAAAGAAGTATTTGTAAATTATATAAAACTATATAAAATCTGTTGCAATTTAGTATATAAAAATACCACCATTCTTTTAGTGTTTCATGTGTGTTGTCGTCGGCAACACAACGAAGTAAAGAATTCGAGTCTGCCGGCTGCTCTTCGCACACACAAGTCCCGTATCATAATCAAAGTGACACATATCAAAATGATTCATTCATAGTCGTCATGTTAAAAAACTAAAAACAAATGAAATCCGTTTATTTCCGTACAATTATCAAATCCAAAATTGAAGCCATTCAGGAATAAATACGATTCACGATGCATAATTAGACACTGACCATCCCATAGTTAGCCAAACACTTTCAACAGTGATGATTTTAATCAGTTTTAACCCATCACTGGCTTACAGTACAGACAAAATCTCCAACACAATTTGGGAATATAAATGCCTATCAAGAGTCTGGATTTCACAACGATAGGCTCTTTCTTTAGGGTTCTCGGCTGTTTTTCTATAATATCGTTCTACCTACGGCATTTGCAGAAGAAAGAAATATATATACACACACACACACAGAGATCCCAATATTGTCACGTAGCTTGTCGCACAGATCATCACAACTGACGACAAAAGTTGGTCTCTCGCTCTCACTCACTTGTTGCCTTGGGAGAGCGCCAATCGTCTTCTCAAACTTATTTTAGACAAGGTGTCCCCCTCCGCTTTCATTTAGCACCCCCTCCACCTACCCTCATCACCTCACTAGCATAATAAAACTACCCCATTCTATTTCCCCTCCCTTTACCCTTACAGTAGTACTCCATCTTTTTCCCTCCCACATCACTCTGGCTCTGTTCCCCTCGGTCTTCTTGTCACATGGTATACAGAATTTGCTCTTAGTTTGATGCTAATAGGTTGAGTGGGAGGTTGGATGTTAGAAGAATGTTGCCTTCCAAAGTCCTAGAGACAGAAGTATTTCTACAGAGGTGTTATTTATTTATTTATTTATTTATTTTACAATTTAATAAGTAGTCGAATGGATACAGACTGTAAAACAAATATGTAAATACTTAAAAAAACTCACTCCATATAAAATGTTTCGCTGCTACCCAGGAGGTCCCAAGTTCAACACAAAAGGTTGAACGCACAGCTCCTCTTTCCCAAAACAACTTGGGGATAAGTGGAGGGTAATGGCTTTCCTCAAGTAGTAAACTCTGTCAACTAAGTGAACACAATTAACTCTATGGGGTCAATACTGAAACAGTATCTTCACAAGTTTAGAAAATGAAAACTATCAAAAGATAATATATAAACCAAATAATAAAAAAGCAAGAGAATATCTAAAACAATCTTAACCTAACCCACAAATAATAATGAATTATATGGATCAACAGACATCTATCATACCAATTGACATATGGACAGCTTTACATATGATATTTACCTTTAGCTCTAACACGAGAATAAGCGTGTACATGCCTGTCCTGAAGTTCTGCCCCCTAAATAAATAGATGCCTTCTCTTTCTATGGCAGCCGTCTTCCATACACTCGTCTTTAGCAGCTGGCTCGTGTGACCCAATGAGCCAGCTTCTATCAGCTGGTGTGTGTGTGACTGCAAGAATTCCAAGCTGATAATGCTGATGGTGAATGTAGTAGGAATTCCAAGATGATAATGCTGATGGTGAATGTAATAATCATGTTCATAATAATGATAATGATAAGCTTCCTTCAGCTGAAGTTGCTAAATGATAGTTTTAATTTTATAACTATTTATTTATTAATTTTTCTGTACTTTATAAATTAATCACTTCATCAATCTATTTATTCAATCGTGTACTATATTCATATATTCATTTTGGGATTTTAGGTAAAGGACATATAAATAAATGTCTTTTCTTGTGTTTGCCCTCAGGATGCATTTGTTTTAACCGTTAAAGACGAACTCATTAAGTCTAGTATGTTGGCAGGGGCCAGGAGACAACATTCGACACTAAGATCCATTCCTCATAGCTGTCAAGCATAATATTCCCAAACAAGGATGGAAAATTCTGAACTGGAACTCGGGCCATCAAATATGGCAGATTAATGTTGAGCCATGGGTGACACAGAGGCTGCAGATATGACGATTGAGAAAAAGTAAAAAGATAACGAAAATAATAAAAAAATAAAGATAATATAACAGTTGTGATATAAACGATTAGAAAAAATAGAAATAAAGTTATAACAATAATTTTTGACTAATGATCATTTACAAAAATAGGTATACAAATATATGAATAAATAAATAAAAATCAATCGTGCCAAAAGCTCAATCATAAAATGAACATTTATACATCTCTCCGAAGAAGAAGAAGAAGAAGAAGAAGAAGAAGAAGAAGAAGAAGAAGAGAAGAAGAAGAAGAAGGAAAGAAAGACTAAAACAATAGGAGGAGAGAACGAGAGATATAAAGAAGAAGCTGAAGACAAAATATATGACGAATGAAAAAAAGAAAGAAATTCATGAGGAAGAAGAAGAAGAAGAAGAAGAAGAAGAAGAAAGAAGAAGAAGAAGAAGAAGAAGAAGAAGAAGAAGAAGAAGAAAAAGAAAAAGAAGAAGAAGAAGAAGAAGAAGAAAAGAAGAAGAAGAAGAAGAAGAAGAAGAAGAAGAAGAAGAAGAAGAAGAAGAAGAAGAAGAAGAATCAAAGGAAATTAAAAGAGAAAAAATAAAAAGGAAAACGAAAGAGGAGATTAAAAGGCAAGAGAAAGGCATTATATTCAGCAAGAGAAAAAGAAGAGAGACTGAAGAATATAAGAAGAATGGGGAAGGATAATTTAAAGGAAAGAGAAAAAGAGAAGTAAAATATAACAAAAGAAAAGTAAAAGGAGAATAAGAGTAGGAGAAAAAAGAATGAAAAACAAGAAGCAGAAATGTATTAGACAGGAAAACTAGAAAATAAAAATAAAGAAGAATGAAGAAAGAAGAAAAAGAAAATATATAAAGAAGAAAAAGAAGAAGAAGAAGAAGAAGAAGGAGAGACTAGAACAATAGGAGGAGAGAACTAAAGATATAAGGAAGAAGCAGAAGAAAAATATGACGTATGAAAATAAGAAAGAAATTCATAAGGAAGAAGAAGAAGAAGAAGAAGAAGAAGAAGAAGAGAAGAAGAAGAAGAAGAAGAAGAAGAAGAAGAAGAAGAAGAAGAAGACGAAGAAGAAGAAGAAGAAGAAGAAGAAGGTAGAAGAAGAAGAAGAAAATATCGCAGAATTCGGTAGGCTCTGCATTCTTGGCAAATTTACAAGTTACTTAAGAGATGGAACACTCAATAGTGTTTTCATGAGCCAATTATTTACCAATTTCAAACAAAAACTTCAAATTCAATTCTAAGCTGAAATTTATTTCATGATTTTCACTAAGATACCATAACCGAATAAGAATACAAAAGGAGAGTAGTTGATTAATTGCCTCATTGATTTAGGTTTCTAGGGAATATAAAAGTGCATGAGTAATAGTTACATACATACATTCATTGTCATACATAGACGATCACAAACTTGATAAGACCAGTATGCCCGATCCTTGACCTGGATTACCATGGAGCAGGCACGGTCATACCAAGGATTAGGGGGAGAAAAAGTTATCACAGAGGAGGGGCTGAGTGCCTCCATGCCCAAAGTAATGATCTTGGCAACTTTTATGGCTACCTGATTAGGGCTACGGATCCAAAAGCAGTGGTCATATCATGTGAAGTTAAAGAGAAAGTTACACAAGCCATACATAAGGAACGCTCAAGGTGCCAAAGGCAGCGCTGAGTAGGAGGAATTGATGGAGGGAGAGCGAAAATGAAAGAAATTGAGATAACAGAGTGGTCAGATTTACCAGGAGGGGAAAGCACAAAGTATGAGTAGATTGAAGGATTAGAAGAAATAGGTCAAGGGTGTCAGCTACATGTTCTTGGCAATCGGGAACATTTGTAGGAGGTTTGATAATCTGCTCCAGCTCGTGAGTAATAGAGAGAGCAAGGGCCTCACTTCGTTCTATATCAGTGTGAGAAGAATGAAGCCTCTCAGTGTGATGTAACTGAAGTCTCCAATATAGAGAGCTTAGGCGTGTGGGTGAGAAGATAGCAAGGACTCATGGTAAGAGAACATATATTAAAAGAATGACACAAAATCAGTGGAGTTAGGAGAGCAGTAGCAAAAGCAAAAATATATGGAGGTAGTGCTATAATGCATTATTCACATGCATAAATACATAAATATATACATATGTATAATCATACAAACGACCTCCTTTATATTATTATACTGTACGTGAGAAACGTTTCTTGGAATAACAGTATTTTCGCTTTTTAAATACATAGTGATATCTTCGGCAGCCTTTATAATCAGTAAATTTTATTACAATTTTATAATTCTGTATTATTGTGAACACATGTAGCCTTTGTACATAAATAACTTTATTACCGTTGTAGTTTCCCAACAATGCAAAGGGAAAACGCAAATACCCTAATATATATATGTGTGTATTTACCTATTTGCAATTACCCTATTGTGCTTAATGGAAGGGGCTATTTTCTCTAACCTCTCCATCTCTTGGTCGATGTGTGTACGTGGGTTTGTGGTGCACTAAGTTATTACCTTTGTAATTAAGCAATTAAAAATACTTTTAATGCTTAAACAGTCTTTATATAAGGACAAACTTATTACTTTTGAAGAAATTTAATAGTAAAAAAAATCCCTAACTGTTTCTACAAACACACAGCTCGATAACATCTTAATTTTTTTCTTAATACCATAAAATAAAACTTAAATGTTCTTTGTACATAAGTAGCTTTTCTATCTTTGTAGTTATATAACAATGCAATGACACACTTAACTTGCCCTTTCACACAGTTAAAATGGCTACTCTGTATTTATGTGATTATCCAAAGACAACCCCTTAATTTGCCCTTCTACACAGTTAATATTAGTAACTTTTTTTTTGCCTTGCAGTAATATTAAGATAGGATTTAATTTGTTCCTTTGCACAGTTACAGTATTACCTTTGTAATACTTGAAATAATACAAAGAGAACACTTAGATTGTTACTTCACTCAGTTAAGGAGTGTTGTAATGATACAAAATAATTAACTTCCTCTTCGTCAAAGTTATCTTTATAACATATGTAGTCTCGTAATTATACAAATAAAAACAATTAACTTGCAGTTCGACATAATTAATATTATCACCTTATTAATTTTGTAATACAATAAAGGAATATTCTTAACCTACCCTTCTTTATAATTTATGCTATTACTTTTGTAGTTTTGTAATAATACAAAGAAGAATGCTTTAACCTGCTGTAGTTTTGTAGTTTTATAATGATACAAAAGAAAAAACTTAAAGCTGCCCTTATATATAGTTAACACTAATACCTCCCTAGATTTTGTAACACTACATACAGAAGACAACAAGAATTTTCTAAGGCATAACCAAGCTTAAAACCTTTGTACCAATGTAATGGTCTAAAAAAAAAAAAAAAAAAAAAAAAAAAAAAAAATATATATATATATATATATATATATATATATATATATATATATATATATATATATATATATATATATATATATATATATATATATATATATATATAATTAACTATATTCATATTAACAATTTTGTAACCAAAATTTAACACAGCTATTTAGCCCAGTGGCTTGATGAATACTTAGCAGCATTATTTAAATATCATATGACCGTAACAAACTTTATATGCACTTCTAATTTTTCAAATTATTGTTTGCTGTAGTTATAGGCGTATTGCAGTAGGTTAGATTAGGTTAGGTTATATGAAGCTGGTTAAGTTAGGAAAAGTTAGGATTATTACGTCATAGGTTAGTGCTTTACTGTTAGTGCATTTTCAAGCGACCAGTCCCAAGCCACACGAGCCTTGAAGGGAATATGGATGGACCAGCAGCCATCGAGGAGGTTCCGAGTTCGGCTCACTTGCGTAATCAGTGTAGCTCTTGTGTTTGTCTAAGCCATTTGGCGATATGAGAGAGCGGGTAGTGGTGTCCCTTGCGTGGTAACCCGGTCAGTAAGCATACCTCCAGATTTATGGAGTCACAGTTAAAACAGTATCTTCACGAGCTGGAACATCAGTGAAGGCAAAAATTCCATTCCTAAAGCTTTCATGTAGGGAAAGGAACACACACAAACACAGATATATATATATATATATATATATATATATATATATATATATATATATATATATATATATATATATATATATATATAGAGAGAGAGAGAGAGAGAGAGAGAGAGAGAGAGAGAGAGCATTTTTATATTACATTGCATCTACAAAATAATTTAAATATGAATATTTGTCTTTTTTTCTAAATCTTTATCCATTCATCTATTACTTTACGATATGTATAGATTACCTTCTTTTCTTACCTTTTCTTATTCATTTATATTTATTTTTTCTCGTCAGCACAATATTAATAAACCTAAATACTTTTACACAGGGTATCCGATGACGTCATGGCGGCGCCTCATTAGGGCTAATAATAACTGTAGTCACGCAAATGACGTTAAAGGGATTATTTCCTACTTAGCAAAGCTTACAAATGGGCCCCTTTGTTTTGTGTAATTTTTTTTTACGAGGAAGTGGTTAGGCCTATGGTAGTGTTTATATTATACATTTACTTTAGTTTTTCCTTTTTTAAGAGAACGTGGCATAGATTTTTTTTTTCTTTTCGATAAAGTGGCTAGGCTTCAGGTACTGACTATAATGAATCCAGCTTTTTAAAAAGTAGTTAGGCCTAGGGTAATGATCTGCCTTATTCTCTTACTTTTGGATTTTTAGTATTTACGAGAAAGCGGCTGGGCCTAGGGAATATTTAATTGCAATTAGCTTTGGATTTTGATTCTCAAGAGATGTTGGATAGGCCTGATGTAATGTTTAACTTTCTTCCAGTATTTTCTTTTTCTTTTTACGACGAAATGGCTATGCTTATGCTTTTTTCATATATGTTTTTTTTGTTTTTGTTTTTTCAAGTTCTCATTGATGACTGTATGGATAAGCCAGAACAGATGTTTATATCATGTCATTATATTTTCTCTTTCTATTGGCGATAAGGACGTAGATATACTTGAAGTATGGTTAATGGCCCAATTTCTTAAACAGTGTAAACCTAGGATGCCATATTGTTAGTTAGCTAGACATACACAAATAGTCATAGTCATAGATTTTATTGCCAAATATTTAGTATACATACAGGAATAAATATGTACATTATATTCAGAGGCACTAGCCTGCTGAGCAAGAGCTCCTTGGCAGGCAGTTTCATATACATTTCACATAAATTAAAGTATGACGGCAATAGTTAACAAAAGCTTCAATATAGCAATCTCATACTTATCTTGTAATAAAACAAAACAGTAGCCTGACCTTAATCTGGACATAATGATACACCAATACTGTATTAATTATTAATCAACAGCTGCTTGATTTTGAGTAGTAAATAAATGCTGTTTGAGTTTCCGTTTAAATAAAGTTGTGCCAGTTATTGTTTTTAAATCTTCTGGTAATGCATTCCAACATTTTGGGCCAAAACAGTGAATAGAAAATTTGTACAAGGTTGTTCTCTGCTGTGGACATATCAAATTTATATTGTTACCTCTGGTTCCATGGTTGTGTTGAATAAATCTAAATAATTTTCTGTTATCATTAACATCACTATGGATAATAATAAGACAGAAATATTGTATCAAGTAATTAAATTTAAGCAAGTTTAGCTCCTTGAATAAAGAGGAAGTTGAGTCATATTTTCCACTATATGTAATAGTTCTGATCAGTCTTTTTTGAGTTACAAATACATCCCTTACAATTGACGGCCAAGTACAACCCCAGATGGACAAACAGTATATAATATGAGGATAACACAGGGAATAATATATGCTTTTTAAGGCCTCATTTGTTAGGTTATGGCGAATTTTATACAAAATCCATAACTCCTTCAAAAAGAGGATCTATCGTCATCTCACGGCCTAATCCTGCCATATCTGTTGATCCTCAGTACTTTGACTATTCTTTCAGTCTGTCCTTATCTTTGGTGAATCATTACCTCATCTCTGCCTTGTCCATAACCTTTTTCTTTTCCTTCGTCTTAATGTTTTCTTCGTGCCTGGGCCTTTATTGATGAGGGCAGATTTTTTGTCTGTCCCGGTGTCACACTCATAATAAATAAATAAATAAATAAATATATATATATATATATATATATATATATATATATATATATATATATATATATATATATATATATATCTATATATATATATATATATATATATATATATATATATATATATATATATATATATATATATATATATATATGTATATACATATATATATATATATATATATATATATATATATATATATATATATATATATATGTGTGTGTGTGTGTGTGTGTGTGTGTGTGTGTGTGTGTGTGTGTGTTCTATGAAAGCACCTCAGAAAAAAAAAACGAGAAGAGTAGAGACAGGTTGTGGTAAAAGAATAAAATAAGAACAGAGATACCTATGATAATTGTGTTTTTTTTTTAGTTTTTATATAGTTACTTAATTTTATCTAAGACACAGCTTGTGTGCAAGGTGCATATATTTGCACAATAAAGAAAAACAAAAGTAAATAATAAAAACAATATCAGTAAAGTACACACACACACACACACACACAACGGTTAAAATGCGACCCACCGCTACAGATTCTGATCACTTCTTCATCGATCCAATGAATGTTTTTAAGTGTTAGAGGAAGCTATTACGTAACCTCCAAAACACATTTCTCTCTCTCTCTCTCTCAAACGGCTCCCCCCAAATTTAATTTCGGTTTTTAAACTCATCTCTATCAGATGCTCTTCAAAACAAGATGTTCTCTCTCTCTCTCTCTCTCTCTCTCTCTCTCTCTCTCTCTCTCTCTCTCTCTCTCTCTCTCTCTCTCTCTCTCTCTCTCTCTCTCTCTCTCTCTCTCTCTGAATATAAGTATATTTGCATGAATCCACGTATGCACGTATGTCTGTCTGTTTACCTGCATGCAATATATATATATATATTATTAGGCTTCTTTTAACCTGAAATACCTTCGGCTGTGGTTCCCAGTCTCGTAGTTTACAAATATTATTATATACTTCTCTACCCACACGCACACAAACGCTGAACTAGTCACAAGAGGTATTCGACTGCATGTGTGTGCACGTGTATTTATGCATGTGTGTGTGCGCGTAGGCATCTATGTGTTATAGTGAATCTTTTCTCAGTATACCATACATATTTCTATATGAATTATTAAAAAAAAAAAAATTGCCCTGAAAGTCAATTTCATCTAAAATTGGTTATTGCTAGTCTGTTACTTAAAATGTCACCTTTCCCATCCTCCCATCAGCCTCTTAAATACGAGGAACAATCTATCTATCTATTTATCTATCTATTGAACTATCTATCTCTCCATTAATAAGAATGTAGGCACACACGCACACACACACACACACACACACCACACACACACACACACACACACACACACACACACACACACACACACACACACACACACACACACACACACATATATATATATATATATATATATATATATATATATATATATATATAGAGAGAGAGAGAGAGAGAGAGAGAGAGAGAGAGAGAGAGAGAGAAAGAGAGAGAGAGAGTTAAATAGTTTCTAATGCCAGTGGGAATTTTTTCTCTCTTATCGGAATCCAAACTCATGATTATATTTCACAAATAGATTTCACAAGCCTACAAATGTACTCACTCAGCCTTCTCAGTTTCTATTGACTATCACAAGAGAGACGCCACTACCCTCTTCTTCCTATACCCAAGCGGCTCTAGCAGAGATATCACCTTTTGTTCAATAAAACAGCGTTCCAACACTTCCAAAGAAAGTTTGAGAAGTTTTGAAAATGGAATAACTTCAAAAAGGTACTGAAAAACTTTTTTTGTTTTATATAATGGTTGCGCATCTGAGGTAAAAGGATGAAAAAACATAAGATAAGACAAAGATGATGGGAAATAACAGAATATATAAACAGATAATAAAACAAAGAATAAGTAAATACGAAGGATAAAGAGTAGAAAGAGAGAGAATACTAACGATAAAAAGACACTAAGACATAACGGAGATAAGATAGAAAGAAGAATAAATATATCTAAAGGATGAGTGTGATACGAGATAAAAAAATACGAAAACTAACAATATGACATAAGAGATAAGTAAAACAGAATAATATACAAAAGATATATGGATAAGACACTTGGAGAAAAAGAGTCGAATAACAAAAGGGGAGACAAAAGAAACCAAGACTTTAAAAAGGAGAACAAAGAAAACAAATGCAAAAATAAATGTGTGTGTGTGTGTGTGTGTGTGTATGTGTGTGTTTGTGTGTGTGTGTGTGTGTGTGTGTGTGTGGTGTGTGTGTGCGTGTGTGTGTGTGTATGTGCATGGTGTGTGTATATATATATGTGTGTGTGTATGTGTGTGTGTGTGTGCGTGTGGTGAGAGAGAAAGAGAGAGAGAGAGAGAGAGAGAGAGAGAGGAGAGAGAGAGAGAGAGAGAGAGAGAGAGAGAGGAGAGAGTGAGAGAGAGAGAGAGAGAGAGAGAGAGAGAGAGAGAGAGAGAGTTTCAAAAGAAGAGAGCAATATCAGAGGATTAAAAAAGACAAAGAATAACCGGACAAATACAAAGAGCTGTAAAGATTAACACAAAGGGAGATGAAATAGGAATTAACATTATTAGAAAAAAGTGAGATACCGTTCTTCTATTAGTGGAAATAACACTAATGAAGAAGAAGCAGCAGAAGAAGAAGAAGAAGAAGAAAAAGAGGAAGAAGAAGAGGAAGAAAACGCAATGGGAGTAGGAGGAGGTAGGAAAAGAAGGGGAAGACGAAGATATCAAAAATAAATATGCGAAGAAGAAGAACAAGAATAAGAAGATGATAAAGAAAACTTGAGAAGAGTACTGAGAAATAAAGAGACGAGAATAAAGAGAGAGAGAGAGAGAGAGAGAGAAGAGAGAGAGAGAGAGAGAGAGGAGAGAGAGAGAGATGAGAGAGAGAGAGAGAGAGAGAGAGAGAGAGAACTTCTACCTTTTGTCTCTAACGAGACACGAGGTCATTGACCTATTCCTAGCCATAAAAGATTATGGGCTTTCCTATTCATTATTCCCAAGACTCTGTATAATACACATAGCGACACTAACAAAGAATATCTACTCTCTCTCTCTCTCTCGTCTCTCTCTCTCTCTCTCTCTCTCTCTCTCTCTCTCTCATCTCTCTCTCCTGTCAATCCATGTACTCTCCTCTGTATTAAAAGAGGAATATTGCTTATGGCCCCGTCTCCTAGCCACACAAAAGAAATCTGTGATAATAAATGTTCTTAAAATAATTACCTATTCCAACACAAAATTATATAACTAAATCAGCACAAAAACTAGGAAAATGTAAATCAATAATAATAATAATAATAATAATAATAATAATAATAATAATAATAATAATAATATTATTTATAATAATAATAATATAATAATAATAATAATAATAATAATAATAATAATAATAATAATAACAAAAATAATAAAAAATAATAATAATAATAATAATAATAATAATAATAATAATAATAATAATAATAATAATAATAAAACATACATACATACATATACCGTGGCTGTTTCCCCCCTTTAATTGGGGGGGTAGCCGACAATAATAATAATAATGATAATAATAATAATAATAATAATAATAATAATAATAATAATAATAATAATAATACTAATAATGGTGTCTTCAAATAATCTCTCTCCTCTCTCCTTCTCTTGTCGTGATTCAAACCTAATACTATCAGAACAGAATTCCACACCTTAGTGCGCTTGGGCATAGAGGTTGTATAAGAGGGGGGGGGAACTAGAATTTCTGCTGAATCTGCAAACACAGAAGGGCAATACTGCACCCATTACTCAATTTTATCCCCTACAGATTTCTCTTCCTCAACACCCTAGGCCAACTAGTTGACAGAACAAATGCCTGTAGAACAGAATCCACAGCTTAGTTCGCTGGGCCACAGAGGTTGTATAAGAGGGAGAATCGGAACTTCTACTAAAGCTATATAGATATTGGGGTACTACTGCACCTATTATTCCTTTTTATCCCTATTTCAGTAACCCGCCAGTTATCAGCACACAATTAATTCTCCTCCTCAACACCCGAGACTTACTAGTTGATAGAACATATGCAATGCAATTACGTATTTTTAAATAATCTATCTCCTTGTCGGGAGTCGAATCTGGGACCAGAAGAAAAGAAAACCACAGCTTTGTGGACTGGACCAGAAGTTTCATGAGAAGGGAATCTGGAACTTCTACTGAAGCTACTGTATCTCCTAATCAGGGCCACTAATGGATGAGAAGAGGGTCGTACCGTTTTAGTAAGTACATTATATATATATATATATATATATATATATATATATATATATATATATATATATATATATATATATATATATATATATATATATATATATATATATATATATACATATATATATGTATATATATATATATATATATATATATATATATATATATATATATATATATATAATATATATATATATATATATATATATATATATATATATATATGGGATTAAGGGTGGAGAAGTATCTTTACCTAGCTTCCATAACTGCAATACTGACTCAGTAGTAAGCAACTTCACCAGAAACACTTCTAGGGAAGTAGGAGGGGGAAGCTAGTACCGTATCTTGCGCGATGAGCCTTGTCAACTCAGCAGGCACAATGAGATATGTGTGTGATGCCAGTGGTGGAACTGTAATTACATGAGTTTGAAATTCGCTAAAGGCAATATGCATTTATTTCTAAACAAAACAAAAAATAATTATTGAAATGACTAACAAGTAAATAAATAATCCTAGAAGTATACATAGATATATCAATAAACAAATGAGTGTTCAAATATAAATAAATAACTAAATAATAAATAAATAAGGAAATAAATGAATTTATCTCTGGCAGTCTTCTTTGTCTTTAAATTTTCTCACTCTCATGTGGGGTCGCTAGATTTAACCGGCGTTCTAGACTCATATCTGTTGGACCTATCATCTTCGTCTAATCTCATTTCCATAATATCTGGACTTATACAGTCGTTTGGCCAGCTTGATAATAAAACACATTTTGGCGATGGAAAAATGATATGCTGTCTCGTTTCTTTCAATAAGCTCTCCTAGGAAAGGCGACACTGTCATCACTTCCAATAATAATAATAAAAAAAGATGCCACTACCCTGTCCTTATCCTTCTAGGGATTCTGGCAACTAGGGAAAAGAAATACATCCTCAGTGGGAAAAATTTTAATATTACATAAATCTCTTGATCGCCTGGAGATGATCTTCCTTCGCTAAAACATGTCGAAGATAAGGCAAGGGTAGTGAAGTTCCTAGTGTAGCTTATAGCCAATGTCAACACAAGACAAATGAGCACAATTGGCAATGTGTAGGTTCAGTAATGGAACAGAATCCTCTCCTACTTAGGCTTACATG
>JAXCGZ010019323.1:62500-66912 GCA_037179515.1 Halocaridina rubra | reverse complement strand
GTAACTCTTGTTCATTCAACCAAAACTACATTATTTATAGTAAAAATAATGGTTTAATTACGAATTCGTAGTAATAATGATGATGATAATAATAATAATAATAATAATAATAATAATAACAATAATAATAATAATAATAATAATAATAATAATAATAATAATAATAATAATGATAATAATAATAATAATAATAATCTCCCCAATCATCATCAAAGGAAAATTATTGTTGCCAATAATAATAATAATAATAATAATAATAATAATAATAATAATAATAATAATAATAATAAGATCTAAGGAGAGGTTTTAGAATAGACATCATGAAGGTAATGCAAAGGTATATTAAAACCCAGCAGAGAGCTGGATATTCATTACACATCTTTTATAATCCCTTTACATCTGACAGGTCATCACACTCTCCATCTCTGTTTCTCTTTACAGCCTGATAAAGACCGTTTTATTTTATAATTTTTGGCCTGTCCTGGTGTCATAATCATCTTTAAAAAAAAAAAAAAAAAAAAAAAAAAAAAAAAAAAAAAAAAAAAAAAAAAAAAAAAAAAAAAAAAAAAAAAAAAAAAAAAAATATTAAAGGCTGATCCTACTTCGCGATTTTCCTGGTTCGCGCCGGGTCCCGGAACCGAACTACCGCGATAAGGGAGGTAACACTGCATATATATATATATATATATATATATATATATATATATATATATATATATATATATATATATATATATATATATATATATATATATATATATATATATAATATATATATATATATATATATATATATATATATATATATATATATATATATATATATATATTATATATATATATATACAGCGATCCCTTGCTCTATCGCTTGCTCTTGTGAATTCACTGTATCGCAATTTTTTTTTTCTAGGTACATGAGAGAATATTAAAAATATTAAAAAAAAATAAAACATTTTTCAGTATATTCATTATTTTTATTGAAAAAAAGAAATTTATTTTCCCAGCCTATGAATAATAAAGACAATAAGAAATAGTAAAAAAAAAAAAAACAAATTTGAAACATGTGATTCTGCACCATAGAAAAGTACGATACCGGCATCAGCGCTTCGGAAAAACACACAGTGGTCGCACCTACGTGAGCTATCATTTATTAAAAATTTTCCAGTAGTTTTTTATGATTTTTATTGATAAAAAAAAAACTTATTTTCTTAGCCTAAGAATAATAATAAAACAGTAAAAAAAAGTAGTAAAAAAACATAAAATACTAACAGTATTTGCACCATGTAAAAAATACGATACCGGTATCAGCGTTTTCGGAAAAACGAAAAAGGGGTCGCACCCCACTTGAGCTAGTACATATTGAAAATTTTTCATTATTTTTATTGATAAAAACAGGTATTTTCCTAGCCTAAGAGTAAATAAAAACAGTAAAAAAAATAGCAAAAAAAACATAAATTTTAGATATATATAAACTCACAGTATTGCATCATGTGAAAATACTGTCCGATAGCGTACAATGTATTGGCGTCTTGGAAAAACGCAAAAGGCTCGCACCTACGTGAGATAGTTTCATGGAATGCTATTGGCTGAAAGTGTGAGACGACGACGAATCACAGAATTGTTTTTTCTGTATGTTTCTGTATCATGGGGTCTGATTTGGCTTTTTTTCATTGAAGTTTGGTTTCTCCCAGCATCTTCCATTGTCCTCGCCTCACTCGTTCAGTCTAACTCGTGTGCGCTGTTTCACGTTTGTGTTTATTGATACGTTTTTTGCTTGTGATTTTTTTTATTCGCGTATTTTCAACCTCTGCAATGGCTCCCCAAGCATCCTTCATCTTCTAAGGCGTCTGGTAGTGAGCCTAAGCGGCAAAGGAAGACGTTTAACCATAAACATATAAGGTGAAAACTCTTTAGATATGCTGAAAGAATGAAAAAAGGTTTTACGGATGTCGGCCCACTATTTTTGGCCTCAATGACTCTACTGTTCGCTACATCAAAAAAGGACGAGGCAAATAATCAGGAAAAACAGCAACTATTTTCTTTTTAATAAAATCAGCGAAGAGGGTCCATAAACATCCCCGCAATAAGAAAAATAATTATGGAGAAGCTGCCTCTGCAGATACAGCTGCCGCAGAAGATTACGTGAACAACGACTTCAAGAAAATTATCGCCGAAGGGGAATATGCTCCTGAGCAAGTCTTCAACATGGATGAGACTGGGTTATTTTGGAAGAGAATGCCATCTCGCACTTTTCTCTTCAAGGAAGAAGCTAAAGCCCCGGGATTTAAAGCGCACAAAGATCGCGTTACCCTCATCATGTGCGGGAATGCTGCGGGCTTCATGTTAAAGCCCGGGCTTATCTACAAGTCAAAGAACCCCAGGGCTTTGATGAATAAAAACAAGAATCTGCTGCCAGTGTATTGGATGCATAACCCTAGGGCCTGGATCACGAAAAGCCTTACATTGGACTGGTTTCACCAATGCTTTATCCCTCAGGTCAAACTTTATCTTGCCAAAAAAGGCCTTGAATTTAAAGTCCTTCTTTTGATGGATAATGCTGGTGGCCACGCAACTAATCTCGAATATGACGGTGTTCAAGTAGAGTTCCTGCCACCGAATACGACGTCACTGATTCAGCCTATGGATCAAGGCGTTATTCGTGCGTTCAAGGCCCTCTACACACGTAATGCCCTGGCAAACCTGGTTGAATCCATGGATTCGGACAAAGAATTCTCAATGAAGACGTACTGGCGTAATTACACGATTGCCACATGCCTTCAAAATATTCAGAATGTAATCAAAGACATGAAGCCGGCCACAATCAATGCCAGCTGGAAGAAATTGTGGCCCGAAGTCATCCACGACTACAAGGGATTTGCTCCTGACGAAGTCCATAACTCGGCAGTTGCGAAAGCTGTGAAGTTGGCTGCATTGCTAGGAGGAGAAGGCTTTAAAGATATGACTCCCGAATATGTGAATGAACTGATTGACTGCCACTCGCAGCCTTTGACTGATGAAGACTTGGAAGAAATGACAAAATCAGCGAGCGAAGAAGAGGAAGAAGAACTTCAGGAAATGCACAAAGAAATTGAAGAACCTGGCCTTACACTCGAACATTTGGCAGCCATGTATGAATATGTGAAAGCAGTCCAACAACTCTCGCAGGTACATGACGATAATATGGTTCGTTCGGTGACCTTCTGTAATCTTCTCGACGATGCCATGATTCCTTACCAGACCATCTTCCAATAAAAGAAGAAACAGCGACAGCAACTCCCCATTACCATGTTCTTCGCCACCAAAAAGCAGCCGTAAAGCTGTTATTGGCTGCGGAATAATTTCCTCTGGAGTCTACAAACGTCATTACCACCTCATTCACGGTAAGTTTACCTATCACGTACATATAAATTTACGTTGCATGCTGTTATTTTTAAAGTAAAGGGTGGTTTTTTAACAGTGCAGGGAGGGTTTATACAGTAAACGTAAAAATAATTATAAAATACCTATGTACATGAGTATGTCATGTCATTACCACCTCATTCACAGTAAGTTTATCTATCACTTTCATATAAATTTACGCTTGCATGCTGTTATTTATGAAGTAAAGGGTGATTTGTTAACAGTACAGGGAGGGTTTATACAGTAAACGTAAAAATAAATGTAAAATACCTATGTACATATAGGGTGATCCTACTTCGCGAAAATTCACCTATTCGCGATAAACGAAGGTATATATATATATATATATATATATATATATATATAATATATATATATATATATATATATATATATATATATACAGTGTTGCTTCCCTTATCGCGGTAGTTCGGTTCCGGGACCCGGCGCGAACTAGGAAAATCGCGAAGTTGGATCAGCCTTAAAAAAATATATATTTATATATATAATTTTTTTTTTTTTTTTACCAGGACAGGCCAAAAATTATAAAATAAAACGGCCTTTATCAGGCTGTAAAGAGAAACAGAGATGGAGTGTGATGACCTGTCAGAGGTGAAGGGATTATAAAAGATGTGTAATGAATATCCAGCTCTCTGCTGGGTTTACTATACCTCTGCATTACCTTCATGATATCTATTCTAAAACTTCTCCTTAGATCTTATTATTATTATTATTATTATTATTATTATTATTATTATTATTATTATTATTGGCAACAATAATTTTCCTTTGATGATGATTGGGGAGATTATTATTATTATTATTATTATCATTATTATTATTATTATTATTATTATCATCATCATTATTACTACGGATTCGTAATTAAACCATTATTTTAACTATAATAATGTAGTTTTGGTTGAATGAACAAGAGTTACTTAAAGATCTCTCTCTCTCTCTCTCTCTCTCTCTCTCTCTCTCTCTCTCTCTCTCTCTCTCCTCTCTCTCTC
>JAXCGZ010019323.1:45000-57500 GCA_037179515.1 Halocaridina rubra | reverse complement strand
GACGGGTAATGTGAAAATCGCGTAATGTAAGGAGTAATTTTCCACAAGAAACAATGATAATGGGCATAGATACGTTTCACAACCGTACATAGATACACTATAACAAAGATATAAGATAAGTAAAACATATATTGTAAGTACATAACAAAGCAAAAAGACCTGTAGTTATTTATATTAACAGGCAAATAGTGTACAGTATAAAAGATATACAGATTTACTGTACAGTAAACAATTAATCCACTCTATTATGCGGTGGGCAACAGGCACACACTGGGACATGCAAACGTTTTGCCATCTCCGTATCAGCTGATGCACCCTCGCACGCTGTTTCCCTGACGATATTATATTGAAAGTTTGTTTGCTGTTTGTTCTTAATGCTTTTTTTCAATTCTCTTCATAATATTCGATCGCATTAAGCGGTAGAAGAGGAGGATGCGGGAGAACAAACCTCTATCGGCAAACGCTTTGCCGCTTCTGTATCAGCTGATGCTTATTACTATTCAGGCACAATATCTTACTCATAAAATATTTATTTACTCACTCTATTTGGGGTTTATCTAATTTTCAAGATTATAGGAGTATTATTAATATTCCTTGGTTCTAAACATTATTCTATCTTCTTTACATATCGACCATGCTGCACAAAATCTAAACATAAACAAAGTCAGCTGAGAGAAAAAGAAAACTATACAATTCGTTACAAAAAAAACGTATATCGTACTGTACATGCGAAACTTAAATGAAATATATATATATTCTCTACACGCTATTTTTCTGACGATATTATATCGAAAGTTTGTTCTTAATGCTTTTATTCAATTCTCTTCATAATATTCGATCACATTAAGCAGTAGAAGAGGAGGAGGATGCGGGAGAATGAACCTCTATCCACAAACGTTTTGCCACTTCTGTATCAGCTGATGAACCCTCGCACGCTATTCCCCTGACGATATTATATCGAAAATTTGCTTGCTGTTTCTTCATAGTATTCGATCGCATTAAGTGGTAAAAGAGGAGGAAGATGCGGGCCAACAAACTTCTATCGGCAAATGCTTTGCCACGTCCATATCAGCTGATGCTTATCACTATTCAGGCACAATATCTTACTCATAAAATTTTTATTACTCACTCTATTTGGGGTTCATCTAATTTTCAAGATTATAGTATAACTAATATTACTTGGTTCTAAATATTATTCTATCTTCTGTACATATCGACCATGCTGCACGAAATCTAAACGTAAACAAAGTCAGCTGAGAGAAAAAGAAAACAATACAATTCGTTACAAACAAAACATAAATCGTACTGCACATGGGAAACTTAAATGAAATATATATATTCTCTACAGGCTATTTCCCTGATGATATTATATAGAAAGTTTGTTTGCTGTTTCTTCTTAATGTTTTTTTTTTTCAATTTTCTTCATAATATTTGATCACATTAAGCGGTAGAAGAGGAGGAGGATGTGGGAGAACGAACCTCTCCACAAACGTATTGCCATTTCCATATCAGCTGATGCACCCTCGCACGCTATTTCCCTGACAACATTATATTGAAAATTTGTTTGCTGTTTGTTCTCAATGCTTTTTTTCAATTTTCTTCATAATATTCGATCGCATTAAGCAATAGTAGAGGAGGAGGAGGAGGACGCGGGAGAATGAACCTCTATCCACAAACGTTTTGCCACTTCCGTATCAGCTGATGCACCCTTGCACGCTATTTCTCTGATGATATTATATCGAAAATTAGTTTGCTCTTTGTTCTTAATGCTTTTTTTCCATTATCTTCGTAATATCCGATCACATTAAGTAATAGACGAGGAGGAGGATGGCAGAAAAGTGCCTCTGAGGCAGTTGATTATTCACTAAAATGAAAATGTTTTTTTCAAATTTTTTTTGCATGGGCGTTATTTGTGAATTTCGTATTTTTTTTACTATTATATTTTAGGGGCGTTATTCCAAGTTCGCAAATTATAAACTCGCGGAAAAAGCGAACAAGGTGTGTGTATATATATATATATATATATATATATATATATATAATATATATATATATATATATATATATATATATATATATATATATATATATACACCGTTTAGTATTTAACAGATGTATATGGCACAATATAAAAAATTCTTTGTACAGCATGAGCTATATTTTGAGTTTATTCATGCGTGGAGCTTAATAATAAGAACAGAAGAATGAACTTCTCATCTTGATTAATAAATATACATATAATATTCACCACTATATTCAGCAACAATTTAAACTAACCTGTGGTTGGTTAAGAACTGGAGTGACAGAATCAGATGCATAAATAATACGACCAGTGTCACACGCAACCACAAAGAGGAAACCATCAGCAGCTTCTAAAATGAGATGTTTCAATTCTTGATCCGTGAGAAAAGAGGGTTTGTACGTTCCATCCGTATTTGTATTTCCAGTGCCTGTTACAAAGAGAAAAACAAGACAACGACTGAAATAATGTAAAAGTTTCATATTGGTTATTTTACGTGGAAGTTCAAGGAATTAAAAAAAACATGTGCAGAATACAATTTCAATGGTGAAAACATTACATTAACATGAGGTTACTCGAGTCAAAATTCCTTACTCACTTGCCTTCCAGTGAATATTAAAGATATTTTTCAGAGAATATAATCTTCATAAATATATGCCAAGATGTGGGAGAGCTGAATTTTATTCTGCTTGTTTGAATATTAAATGCTTTCCAATGGCTTTTCTTACTACAAGGTAAGCAAAGAATATATCAAGAATACTTTCTTTCTTAAAATATTGTCAATTTATCTTAAGCAGTGGACTTACATACCAAGTACTGTATCACTGCAGAGTTCAGAGTCTATTTACAAATCGGCTTAAGGTAAGCTGTTAAATACTATACAAGTACTTAAAAGCTTCCGACCTCATATATATTACGGTCTCCTAACCAAATGAAATGTAGAAAAATAAGTAGGGAAAAGTGTATATGAAACTGCCATGCTATTAAAATTGGTCTAATATAAATTAAATCCAATATTCTTCAAACACAAACACAAAAACAGCAAATCAATCCCAAATCATGCAGTAATGTGTCTTTACTTTATAAAATTGTATAATGAAATATATAAGATACACATAACCAATGAATACATATATACAACAACTTCCTTATATATTATGCTTTCTCAACATACACATAACAAAAATGATACAAAACATACTGTACCAGATAAAAAGCATAGCAAAGCCTACAAAGCTGAATATACTGTATCTATAAAATATACATACAAGACAAGAAATACTTATTCTAGCATACACATCAATTTCTACTGATTCGTTGGAATGGTTGGGGAACATCATAACCTTTACATAAAAATTCACAAGCAACACATCACAACAGATATCACTATTGGGAGATACCTATCATTCTAAGCTAAATTACATGCAAAGCAAAACAAAATAAAAACTATACTGCTAATTCTTCCTTCCCCAAAATTTAGTGAAATAACCTAGCAGTCATTATTATTTATTTCTTTAATATTGTTCATATATTTTCAAAACTTCCAGGCATTTATTTCCCAAAAATGTTTGAGTTTGCTGTACAAAATATAAGCACACATTACCTTGATTTACTCAGTTACATCCAACCATTCCAACAAAAAAAGAGGCAAGGATTTGAACTCTCTCCTATTTCCAGATGAAAATATTCTGATATGATTTAACTTAAGCTCAAATCTGGCATGACAAGCTATAGTATTTAATTTTGATACTGTACTGCACATAATAAAGAATCACAAAATAAATTCTAAAAGTCAGGTAAGAATAATAACTGGAAAATAGCATGCCTATGCATGAATACAACCCAGAATAAAAGCTTACAGGGCCAAGCGTTTAAACTCAATTTTTGGTGGCATAAAAACTGAGAATCTTATAAATTTTATTGTTTTGATGTTTCCTATATATCAAAGTTATCATTGGCAAATTTATAAAAATAATATTATATCCCTTGTATATCAAACCGTCCATTAGCCAAATATGGTTAAAAAGAAAGTGTTACAGCAAAAAAGGAGGGGTAACTGACAGACAAACCAATCCAAAAGGGACATCATACACTACGTGTACACTACAGGGGATCAACAGCTTACCCATTCCACTTCCGTTGGCTATCTCCATACCTGGAAAACACCATACACTTCCAGTCATGCTTGGGTTACCACAAATAAGGAGGGTGCTATGTGACTGAGGAAAAAACTATTTATACTTGGCACTTGTCATAAATCAGAAGCTTTAAGTGGAAAACTTAGGTAATAAACTATATAGTAAAATATGAGGTATGTAACAAAGATTCTCTGGTCTCTATTTCTGAAACTGTCATCACATGCAATTTTAGCTTACAAAAGATAAGTGCTATCATGTGGATAACTTATAAATAAAACAAAAGCTACTGAAATTTATACACTTATGACACGGATATATATTATTAATAATTAACCCTTTGGATGAAAAATCTACATGAAATCCAGCTTACTCACGTCAAAGTCTTCAAAAAAGTGATCAACTTATTATCTATTTAGTTTTTACTGCTTAACGCAAAAGTGAAAACACTGAAACATTCATAATACACCCAAAGAGTTAAGTAATAGAGAATTACAGTATTCAAATACTTCTGCAACTGAAATAACACAATTACAAACTATAACCAACAATAGGCTGTTATGGTGTACTACTTGGTAAAAATATATTCCATTATGATATAATTTCGGATTCCAAATTTCTACAATAATTAAAGCCCAGGCAAATGAAACTGTACCATCATCAATTTTGTATAGTGTCTTTTAACACAATGAGAATGTCTTCGCTACATGGAACTATCACAAAAATATAAAAAACGAGTGATTCACATAATACAGGCTACAATTCAATTATTAATGCGTCCTTATATACACTACAGCAGAAATATTTTGAGCTCTATTACTGAATAAATTGTAACTCGGTACACTAGGAGCAGAACGTATAAATAAGGTACTCCGTGGTGCTTACAATAATATTAGATCTTTACTAGTGTTCATATATATATATATATATATATTATATATATATATATATAATATATATATATATATATTAATATATATATATATATATATATATATATTATATATATATATATATATATATATTATATATATATATATATATATAGTATATATATATATATTATATATATATATTATATATATATATATTATATATATATTATATATTATATATATATATATATATATATATATTATATATATATATTATATATATATATATATATATATATATATACAAACACACACAAGAGGTCCTCGACTTACGAAGGAGTTTTGTTCCTCAAGGCACATCATAACCCGATTTTCCGCACAAGTCGAAACACACCTAAATAAGCACCTACATCAACCACTAAGCTAATGCAGTAATAATGTTCATAAGCTAAGACATAAAAACAACATTTCTATCACATGTGAAAACATAACTAGGCCTGTAAAAGAGAAGCATTCCTTAACTTTACTCCTGTGGTTGGCTTGCACATTGTTAGGGGAATTGCAAGGGAGGGAGAAACTGGCTTATTTGGAGGAGGAAACTGGAGAGGTAAGTGAAGAAGAAATTGGGGCAGGTGAAAATTGTGAGGCAGGTGAGTGTGGAGAGGCAGGAGAGCCTGCAGCAGGTGCTAAAGATACTGGGGCAGGTGAATCGGGAGAAGCAGATGAGATAGAGGGTACAGGATCTGTTGCTGGGGGCTCTATTTCTTGAAGAAATGTTCCAGGCGAGTCTGGAAGGATGCCCTCTTCTCCTCCCAAATTTCCGTGTAACACCACAAGCAATCCATGACCCCTCCGGCGACCTTAGTGTACCTGGCAGGGTTGGGGTTCTCAGCCTCAAACTTTACCAACCCTTCAGCTATCAGGGCAAAACCTTCTTCCAAGAATTTGCTTGTAAATCTCTTGGGCTCTGGGGCTAGTATTTCCTTCTCCTCTTCAATCATCTGCTTCTCCAGTTGAAAGAGGTCCTCAGCAGATAACTCCTCTCCATGAGATTCCTGCAGCTCTGTGAAATCATGATCCCAACCTCTGACTTCAGCTCCTTACTCACAGCAACAACATTCTTGGTGACAGGTTCAAGTGTCTCCTCAAAGCCATGAAAGCCATTCACAACTTGAACCCACAGTTTCTTCCATACACCATTCATGTTCATCAGCTTAATTTCCTCCCAGGAATCAGCAATGGTTTTGACAGCTTGAAAAACGTTGTAAGACTTCCAAAATTCCTTAAAAGTTGACTTCTTGTCCTTCTCAGTTGCAAGAGTGCTATAGCAATTATACTTCAGAGGCAGTGGGCCTTGAAAGAGGCAGTGACACCCTAATTCATCAGTTATAATAGGGCAGTGGTATTAGGTGGAAGGTAAACCACCTTGACATTAGGAAGAAAGTCATCCAAACAGCCAGGGTGACCAGAGGCATTGTCCAGCACTAGCAACAACTTGAAGGGCAGGCCCTTGGAAATACAGTATTGCTCCATCTCCGGCACAAAATGGTTGCTGAACCAGTCCCCAGATATTTGAAGGGTTATTGAAGCCTTCTTATTCGACTTCCAAATGACAGGCAGTTGACCCTTCCAAATGCCCTTGGATTTTCTGCCAAGTACACCAGCAAGGGCTTCAGCTTGAAGTCACCAGCAGCAAAGTCAGTCTCTCCTTGCTGACTTTACAGCCTGGTGCTGCTTTTTCCTCCTTGGCTATGCACATACAAGTAGGCATACGGATCCAGACCAAGCCAGAATCATCCACATTAAACACTTGTTCAGCAGAGTAACCCCCTCCCTAATTATCTAAGCCAATGCACTAGGAAAATCTCTTACTCTTTTCTCATCATCACTAGCAGCTACACCTTGCACTTTAAGGTTATGCAAATTAGCACGAGCCTTAAACCGCAAAAATCATCCTCTACTGGCCACACACTCATCACTTTCACTCCCTTCCCCTTTTTCCATTCTCATGGCCTTAAACAATCTTTTAGGCTTCTCCTGAAGCAACAAAAGGCTCACTGGATATGCTGTGGATGGTGGTCATTCAGCTAAAGCACTAATAAACCTTTTCATTTCAATCACTAGGCACCTATGCGGCTTAGCAATCACAGTGGACTAAATAGGAACAGAACCTCTCACATATTCAAGGATGTGATCTTTATCGTTGATAAGCGTCGCCACAGTTGAATGGCTTATCCCAAGTAATTGGCCAATGTTAGTAGCAGTTTCTCTCTTTTCCAAGAGTTTCATTAAATCTAATTTCACTTTCATGGTAATGGCTTTTCTTTTCTTCAAAGCACTGCCATCAGAAGAACCTACAATATGCTTGGGAGGCATAATACAAGCCAAAAATTATTGCAAAAATAAGCGAAACAAATTGAAGAGCGAAATAACAAGATGGCGTATGAGCGGGAACTGAGCGACGCGTCTTTCTCAATCTAATGCCATGTGACGACGTATTCCTCTGCGGTGCTCAACAAATTATTGTGCTCGAAGTTCGCATTTACGACTATGTACATGTTTTTGGTAATTTTGTAAATAAATTCAAAACCAGGTCCTTCACTTAACCAAATAAGTAAACAAATAAATTAATAAAACCATAAACTTGATATATATGTACACAACAATGCTGAGTGATAACGCACTCTTCCGCCATGCTCAACAAACTATTACTCGCGAAGTTCGTACTTAAGACTATGCATTTGGTAATTTTTTAAATAAATTAAAACTCAGTCCTTTACATAAACTAATGAATAAATAAAAAAAATTAACTTGATATATATGTTCACAACAATGCTGCTTAACAATGTATTCTTCCGCCACGCTCAACAATATGTCCACGCAGTGTTCATATTTACGACGCAAGCCACATAGGTCGAAAAAAATATTGCTTAATAATTTATGGGAGATGCATTGTAACAATGAAACATCATTAGTCAAGGACATCGTAAACCGAGGGTCCCCTGTATATATTCTTTTATTTGGAACCATTATATGGCTGAAAAGACCTCAAACATGAAAAAAGTATTTGCAATCACAAAAAAAAATTAATGAAGCTACCTACAGTACACGACATTATGTGGACACTTTATTCCAAATTATATAGTTAATAAAGCTATACTCTCTCTCTCTCTCTTTGATCACAAGCAATATTCATATTCAGTAATACTTAGAATGATCACAAAGGTTGCTAAAATAATAATATAAATAATTATCTAATTAAAATACTAGCAAGTTTTATGCAACAACTGATTCACCTCTTTTAACTCTCCTGATTTAACTTGCTCTGCTTTTATTATTGCTAAGAATACCTGCACTTCTCAGATTCGAAGGTATACAGCTTCCTTTTTAAAAAGAAAGGTAAACAGCCTTAACTCCTTTCCCAATGAATAATGTTTCTGTTCCTTAGCCAAAAACCTCATCAAAAACTTCTGTAACTCAACTTTCCTCCTCCCATATGTCCTAATGATTCTATAGCTTGCTCTCCCGCTGACAAAGCCATTCTCTTTGGCCTTCATTTTTCTGCCAACTCTTCTGTAAGCGATTCCAGAGCATCTGACCCTTGCACTGTACCCCTCTCTTCGCTCTCTAAAGACGAACACAGCATCTGGACCCGATGGCATCCCTCCAAGGTACCTTTAGGAGTTTACAGATAAATTGGCTCATGTGCTTTGCAGTTTTTTTCCCTCATTCTTTCAACCAGAATCTATCCATCATCTTGGAAACAAGCTCTAGTTCAGCCTGTTCCTAAGAAGGGAGACCATTTTATTCTTTCCAACTACAGACCAATTGCCTTAACCTCTGCTATTGCAAAAGTATTCGATACTTAGTTCAATTCTCACTAATGGAAACATCTTGAACTTATCTCACTGATTTCCGATCACAAGTACGGCCTCCACAAGACAAGATCAATTGGTAACCTCCTAACCTATCTCACTCATGTACGGTCATCTTCTCTGAAGAACTATAAGGACTCATTTGTTGTTGCCTTTGATATCTCCAAGGCTTTAGACAAAGTGTGGCACAAGGCTCTGTTCATCATATTTCCTGCTTATGGCTTTACCCCTTCTCGAGGTTCTCTGGATGTCAGTTTTCTTTCAGACCGTTTAATATCTGTGGTAGTTGACAGCACAACATCTAGCTTATTCCCTGTTACCAGTGATGTTCCACAGGGCCCTGGTTTTTTACCTATTCTTTTCCTTCTCTTCATTAATGATCCTCCCTAGTCCCCATCTTTCTCTCTTCTCCACGTCTTTGCCTGCGATTCTACCCTTCAGTTTCCTTTCCTTTCTCTTCACAACCTTCATCTGCTACTAGTCATCAGTCATGTAACACTTTCTTCAACTCCAATTTACAGAAGGTAACTGAGTGGGGAATCCAAAATTTAGTAAAATTAAATACCTCCAAGCCACAGTTTCTGAATGTCTCTTTATTTTCTTCTCCTCCTGATAGCCCTATCGTCTATGAAAATAACGAAATTTACCCTCTTAATTCTATTAACATGATAGGAATCCAGATAGCCTCTAACTTGCATAATCCAAATTTCTAAATGTGTTTCTAAATACTGAGTGTTATACTTCATTTTCACCATGATTTTTCCTCTTTTGAGTTACTTGAAATTTATAAAGGTCTTATCTGCCCCTGCTTAGAACAGTGCTTGCACATCCGGGGTGCATCTTCTTATACTAATTTCCTTGACAGGATTGAATCTAAGGCAATCACACTCATCAATGACCCTTCTCTTACTTCTTATCTGTATTCTCTTTTTTTCTGCTGTAAAGTATCATCCCTTTCTCTTTTCAGTCATTATTACTTCCAATGCAGCTTTGATAAGTTGGCAAGTTGCATTCATCCCCCACTGCCGAGGCTGTGTAATACTCGCCAAGTAGTCTTGTCTCACAAGCACTGTGTGGATATTTGTAGCTAGTGGATTGGTTGGTGCAGTGACTGTATCTTCCCATCCACCTCTAAACTTTGAAACTCTCTTCCTACTTTTCTTTTCTAATCATATGATCTATCTTTCTTCAAAAAGCAGGTCTATCATTATCTCAGGGCCTAATCCTGTTATATTTATAGGTCTTCATTACTTCGGCTATTCGTTCAGCCTGTCCTTTTCCTACTGTTCAATATTCTCTTATTTCTGCCTGGTCCTTAAGTTTCTACTTTTTCCATCTCAATGTTTTTCTTGATGCCTGGGCCCAATGAGCGCAATTTTCAAGCCTCTCCCAGTGTCACACTCCTTAAAAAAAAGGAACTTCGTCAGAGGGAAATGCTTTACTGAAAGCAGTCAGCTTATGAACAGGAAGAAGAATGTTGACCATTATTAAGAGCTTACAGTTTTGTTGTATAAAGTAATGTTGCTGGTTTCTCTGCTTAAAAAAAATTAAAACCACTATAATAATATGCTTAAATGCAATTACATATGCTTGATGAAAAGCTAATACAGTAATTTATGTAGGTATGTGTAAAACGAACAACCGAGTTATGAACAGTCACTGATGTGAACAAAAACCTCTCAATTATCTATAATGTATTACTGCGTTGTACTGTATTATTACATTATTATTACAGTATTAAAAATGTATTAATACTGTATGCTTTATGTTTTATGTAGTAGTTAAGTGTTTTTAGCCTAAGTACTGTAAAGTACTGCATATGGATGTATCGTACAATGTTTTTTACCTCAACACAACTTACGATCAATTCTACTTACAAAAGGACTTCTGGAACCTAACTCGTTCCTAACTTGGGGGATGTCTTTATTAACAGGGGGTCCCCGTTTCAAGTCGTTCTGAGTTACATTGTTCTGCTGTTACGTCAGAGGCCAATAAATAATTAATAAATTATTAATAAATCAGTTTTTCGACATACCTGGCTTGTGCAGTAAATTCAAACTTTGTGCGCTGAACAGTTTGTGAGCCTGGTAAACGATTATACATGTAACAGCACTATTCTATTCGTATACATCAAGTTAATGGCTTTATTTATTAATGTATTTATAGGAATTAGATTTAATCTATTTACAATATTATCAAATACATAGCCGTAAATACAATTTTATTTACAATGACACCAAATACATAACCGTAAATACGATTTTTACGCGAAAAAAATTTTTGAGGTTGGCAGAAGAATAGTTACACAGCACTGCTGTATACGTATATATAAAAAAAAAAGCCGGTTTTAGATGGTTTTACATCACAGACTCCTTTTCTACCAAGGGCTAGGGCAGTCGCCTTCTTGCAAAGGACTTGTTTTGGCAGATGTAATCATTACCCTAGGTGCATGCCCTTGCTAACCTCAGACTGTGACGGGGCGCGAACCCTCAACCTAACGCCTCAGAGTCGCGGACGCTACTGTTTTGCCACGGTGACTACTGTATACGTATATACTATATCAATTTAATGGTTTTATTTATTTAATTATCTATGTATTAGGTTATTTGAAGGAATCAGACTTAATTTATATTCAAAATTATCAAATACATAGCTATAAATAAGATCTTTATGAAAAAAAGTTTGTTAAGGTTGGCAGAAGAATAGTCACGTAGCACTGTATAAAGTTAATGGTTTTATTATTTATTTAGTTGTTTATGTATTTGGTTATTTGAAGGATTTAGATGAAATTTACTTACAAAATTACCTAATAATAGTCGTAAATACGATCTTTATGCAAAAAAAAGTTTCTTGAGGTTGACAGAAGAATAGCAAGGCATCGTTGTATACGAATATATCAAGTTAATGGTTTTACTTATTTATTTATGTATTTGGTTATTTGAAGGTATATAATTTCTTTTAACAAAATTACCAAGTAACAATTTTGGAGAAAGAAACGAAAAAAAACTGTACAATAAGAGCATTTTTAAGAGAAATGCAGTTGTAAAGGCATTGCTTCTCACCTCTTGTCTGCCATATTGTTTATCGTATTCATTTGCTGTGGATACATACTTTCAACACTAAGAAGTTATAAGTGCTTTAGCTAAATGACCAGCATCGACAGCGCATTCCAGTGAGCCTCCTGTTGATTCAGGAAAGAGCAAATAGATAAACGCTGTCAAAATGGGAAAGGGCGGGAAGAGGAAGCTTTGCCCACTCGTTTTTGTCCTCATTCGCTAGTGTTAAGCTATTCGACCCCAAATTGAATATGGGGGTTGAAGTTATCAAGATGCAAGCCAACCGCAATAGCAATACTACAGCTGAAGGGTCTTGTGGACTTAAATAACACCAAATACTCTTGGATATTCGGTACACATGTTTTATAATCCCTTTACATCTGACAAGTCACAATACTCCCCACATCTATTTCTCTTTTGGTTTTCTTCGTGTCCAGGCCAAAAGAGGGTATATATATATATATATATATATATATATATATATATATATATATATATATATATATATATATATATATATATATATATATATATATATA